>VWZS01008191.1:144008-158399 GCA_013397075.1 Rhabdornis inornatus | reverse complement strand
CCCATGGGACTCATTAACACTAGATAGTATTTAAGGTCCCTTCCAGCCCAAACCATTCTAGGATTCTGTGATCTCTATTGTCTGGAATTTTCCTGGGCTGAAACCAATCACAAAATACAAGTGGTTCAAAAGGCAGGAAAATTCAAAGGTGCAAATACCAAATGACATGAGCTCACCTTAGCTTCCTTTTGTATTCATCTTCGGAAACAAACTCTCCAGGAAACTCTGGAATTTCTGTTGTTCCCCACTCTGGTGACAACTACAATATTAGGAAAAAAATAAAAATAATTCTTGGAAGTGGACAGTGCTTTTATCTATACTTACAGAGGAATGTCTCTCATGTGTTCACAGTCCTGTTTAGTTCAACAGTTACTAAACCAGTGTGAAATTTCTTTCATACTGGAGAGTTTTTAGGTCTTTCCAACCCAGAAACCCCTGCACAGACCAGAAATCTTGTCTAAAAACATGAAAAAGTACAACCTTGTTCTAGACCCCTTCAACAACCTCCTCCTCCATCACCCCTGGCAAAAGGGATGGCTCTAAACTGCGACAGGAACAATAATTTTTAAATGAGAAATAACCAAACATGATCAGTCACCTTTAATTTCTTGTCCAGATAAGCTGGAGACACCCAACCCTGTCGAGAGGGACTCGATTTTGTGGGTTTAGTCCTGACCAGCCATTTCAGAGGATGAGCTGAATCCAGGACTTCCACGTATTGTCCTTCCTTCAGGGTGATGGTCTCCTTGTCCGGCGCCGCGGGCACGTAGTCAGCAGTGACCATGTAGACATCAAAGATCTGCAGGCACGAAACTACAGTCACTCTGTGCTCTTCATTTCCCTCACAAAGAACTTCCCAACAAGATTCCTCTGGCCAACTCTATCCAAAGCCACAGAAAATCAAGTTCTGACTTTCTGAAGTTCAGCCACGGAAGCAAGAGGTGCCAAGTCATGGGTATGTTTTGACCATGTTGACTTGAATGACTTGTTCAGGATCACAGGGTGAGCATCAGAATCTGATTCTCTCTGTGCTCTGATTCACAGACACAAGATTTAACTGCTAAATACGCCTACAAAATTGAATTACATCACAAAAGAGGATGGAGATCCCTACGCCATAGTAGGTTGGTCATTCTAAGTTCAGTTTTCTCCTTGTGTCCAGCTTGCCCATAAAGATATCATACCTCCCCTCTGGAATCCCCATCTTCAGATTCAGAGGAGGATTCCTGAGCAACGGATGAAGGTCTGGACCGTCCATGGCGAGGAGATGCAGAGGGAGTCCTTGACTCATCATCACTTTCTGCACCCGGTACTCGAAGTTTAGCTGAAAAGCAGAGCAAGAGCAGAGTGTTAAATAAGTATCCTCAATTTAAACATGATCCAAATCTATCATAATTTTCTTAGGAAGAGCATTCACAGTAATATTTAGTGTGATTTCCTATTGATATTTAGGATTAAGTGAATAATTCGGATGTTTTAATACATGATGTTGAAGGTCTACTCCATGTGTTGCCGCTGCACTGCAAGAGTATTTGTTGGAGAGTTAATGCCTCTATTTTTGCTCCAAGTTAAACTTTTTCTACAAGGTAATCAGGGCAGACAAAAGCCAGAATTTTTCATTCAACTCAACAAATCATTGGATTACTGCACAGCTGTGCACAGGGTTTTCAGCCTTAATTTGATTTTAAAATTCCACTGTGAGCTAATACTTGAAGATGTGGGAAGTACAGAAAACAGGATTGCTTTCTGATTTAGGAGTGATGAATATCTGAGGAACTCTAAATACCTAAGATATGCAAAACACACTTCTATTTTTACAATTCACTGTGATAGCTTTTTTTCCTAGTTCAAAATTCTGGACTGAGAAGTGCAGGTTGGATGGACTCCTACTAAAATTTCTTACCTCTAAGCATTGAAAAATGTTCATTTGCTTATATAGAATGACTGTCTCAAAGCCTTAAATCTCACTTACAATTAAACAACACCTAAAAAAAAGAGAATTTTTTTTTCTACTGTAATTAAACTGTGTTTTCCAGATTCCTTACCCTGAGTTATTTTTGCAGATACCATTTCTGAGATACGTGAGGTGAGTTTCTGGAAGAACTCTTCTGAGCCAACATCAGCTAACGAAATAGGGCTTTTGGGCACACCTTCTCTGCCAGCTTCAAGGTCTCCTGGAAAAAAGAGAATTTGTTATTAAGCTGGCAGTGTAATTGAAAATTCATCTCTTTTTGAGTAATAAAAGCTTCTGTGGGAGGAAGGTTTAATTTTCTTCCCTTCTCCTGTTTTTAAAACTGTGCTTGCTCTCAGTTCATCCAAATAATTCACCCTTGAACAGCAAGCAGTCCTGAAAGGTTCCAACATTTCAGACAATTTCAAGAAAACTGGGCAAAAATAAGTGAATACATGAAATACATTGACAGTCTCAGCTGTAGGACATATGGAGGACAGGAAGAAGAGAGAGAAAACAGCTTCTCTTACCTTCAGAGGACTGAATAGTTCTGAAAAAAGAAAATAAAGCAGAGTTAAAAGTTACAATAAAATGGGCAGTAAGGAGAGCTAAATGAGGAACATATCCCCCCTTCTGCACATCCAATTACTTACCCCAGTGTGGTCATGATGGCTTCTGACACCATCACACGCTCCTGGGTCAGGACTTCAGCCTCTTTCACTGCAAGATTGGGGTTCATCATTAGGGGACAGAAGGCACAAAATGTCCTTTTTTAGGTATTTAATGCAGGCACATTTTCTAGACATGGATTACTGGGAACACTGCTGGAATCTATATTCCCAGTCCTGTGATGGCAATGGTTTCCTCCTCTCCCTGTTCATGGAAAATATGTAATTGCCCCATTTCTCCACACTGCTCAAGTTATGCCCTTGCAGCTCTTGGTACAATAAAAATGTGGGATGCAAGGCAGGATAACAGAAAAATTGAATACTTCACAGCTCTGCCCCTATTCCCAATATATATTTGTTTTTCCCCCATCTTATTGTGTTGAAAGAGGTGTTGGAAAGCTCAACAAAAATCAAATAACTTTAATACAATCCAAAATATGTCACCAGAGTGAAAAACACAAAATAATTTTTCAAAAGGTGACTTTTTCCCAGTTACTTTACATTGCCTTTCTTTTCATTCTTTAAAATTTATGCTTAATTTGGTTGTTCCTAAGACTTGCCTTCTCTTTATACAGAAAAGATGCTGCAGTTAATACAAGACAGAGTCAGAAATCTAAAATCTTATAGGAGTAGAGAGTGTAACCATTCTGCAAGACAAGCAGAATCATGGCTGCTCTTGAGAAAATGCATTTTTCTGGGTGTGATTGGGTAATTTCCTTAACAGTCACATTTGGTTTGTTAGTTTTTGTTTTTTTTCCCTTAGGCACTGCATAAAAGGGAAATATAGAGGAAGTGTTTGTGTTGTAGCCAAGATTTACCATCTGCAACTTCCAGGTTGGCAGTGCAGATGGACTGGCCAGCCTTGTTGGTGGCAATGCATGTGTAAGCTCCACTGTACTTCTTCTTGACATCCAGCAGGATCAGGCTGTGGTGCATGTTGGAACTGGCAAGTTTATACCCAGGAGTGTCTGGTTTGATCCACAGGATGTCTTCCCGAGACTCTTCTTTCATCCAAGTGATTGTTGGCGGTGGATGTCCTAAAGGAAAATTGGTGCAAGAAGCTTTAATCTTCCTGTTTGTGTTCCTCCCTTAAAAATATGATCCATTTTCTGATACTTTCCCAAGAATAACAGGCATAATATGCAATAAAGGAGGATAAACCATTTTACAGCACGGTCATAAAGACATTAAATCTTTCCATAAAACCCAAAGTGTCAATCACCATACAAGTAATGGTCAACATGCATCATACTACAAAGTGTCATTATCCCCATTTTTACATACAGAAAAATGGAGGTGAAGGAAAATAAGATTCTGTACTGTGAAGAGTCTTTGTAAGGAATGTAAGTTGGGAGTGGAATCCCAGACTTCAGTTACAGGAAATAAGGTTACAATGACTTGGGGGCAGAGAGAGAAGAATGTGTTGTGAAGTTACACATTTCAAGTGTTATTCAGAGAGATGAGGTATCTGCTCACTCACCTTCAACTTTCACAGATAATGTGATGCTTGCACCCTTTTTCACCTTCTTATTTGTAAATCTTTCAAGGAATCTTGGTGGAATCAGCTGCTCTTGGGAATCTGGAAATAATATTATTGATGAAGCACAGTGAGTTTAGACTGAAAAATTCCTGGGGCTTCTGTTCTCACCTGCTGTGGCTCCTCTCACCTGTTTTGGATGGCTCTTCTTTCTCATAAGGATCTGGAACACAAGGAGAAGAAACATGACAAATGCAAATAAATGTCAATCCATGAGTTGCAGAAAAAAGCTCCTGAAGTGAGTCTAGAGGAGATATTACACAGAAATATCTGTGTCGTTTGTAAGAGTTCCAAAGTTTTAAGATATGAACTTTTAAGGTTAATGAGGATGGGCAAGAATAAAATACCTGTTTATGAGACAACAGTCAGACCATAGAGAAGTGGCATCATCATCTTCTTAATTTTAAAAATTTATAGGTGAAACGCGAGTAAAGCAAATCATCTTTTACCTAAAGACTTCCCCACCTCACCTGAGTTACTTTGGGAGATTTCCTCAGTAAAAAATAACTACACAAAATGGTGAGAGCCTCTGGAACAGCCCAAACCAGAGCAATACCCACCTCTGACTACCAGCCTGGCTGAGGAATATGCAGAGCCAGCAGAGTTGATGACAAATATCAAGTACTGGCCGGCGTCTGCTTTGGTGACGTCGCGGATTTCCAGGGAGTGGAATTCCTGCCTGTCAGTCTTGAGGATACGATCCGAGGCCTTTAGGGGCTGCCCATTTTTGAACCAGTAGAGACGAGGCTGGGGGTACCCTGTGAGGAGCAGTTACAGACACAGAGAACAAAATTACACTGATTTGGGAGCATCTCCAAACTTCCAGATCCTCTGCTGTTTCAAGGGTTTAACAGGGCTCAAGTTTCAAGGGTTTAACTTACTAGGAATGCTTAAAAATGCATTAAATTTGATTTATCTGCTAAAATTCTTTCCTGTCTCCTCAGTTTCTGGCCCTCCCCATACTGTCTGCATGTGCGAACGCCTTGGAGGTTGAAAAATCAACACTTGGGTCTGATTTGAGAGGTTCACAAGGAGAAATGTTGAAGTCAAATGCATTCAAATAATTTTTATAGACAGCAACAGGAGAAAACAGGAAAATCCATACATCTCCCTACCAGAGTCAACAACAGAGGGATGTTTTTGCAGCTTTTATGTTGTAGGAGCAACCCCTTAATGGAGGAAGGCAAGCCCAGGACTGCTCCATTTATTGAAGAGAATGAAGGAGACTGACCTTATTTTGATTAATATTATTATTTTATTATTATTATTGTTAACACATTATACTAGATGTAGTTATTTATATTATATAAATATATGTAATATATAATGATAGCTGTTATTACTAGTGGTAATAATAATGTCAAGATAATTATTCCTTATTGCTCCTGTGCTCAGAGAAATCCAGAATTCAGTTTTTAGAAGCACGTGCCTGTCATTATGCCTGGATAGATGGACACAAAATGAGGCACTTAATCTGTCTGAGTCTGCTCCAACAGTCCCTGTTCAGCAGCATGAACACATTTGTGCAAAAGTGGTGCAAGGTGCTCAGCCCAGGGTCACAGCTACAGAAGAGCACCTTAGAAAACCTTGTCCAGCGCTGATATCAGACCTGGAAAACTGACAATACCATGGGATCCACTCACCTTTCACCTTCAGGTGAAATTTAGCCAGTGATGCTCCAGGTGCCACATGAATATCATGAAGCTCATCAAAGATCTGGGGCAACTGCTCCTCCTCAGTGGTGGATTCCTCCTGTTCTCGGCTGAGCAGCAATTGGGATTAGAAAGAAGAAAATTAGGACACCAGGTAAGAGCTTGGAATCAGAATTACCTATTTGACATAAATTCAGTCTGTGGACTTTGGCATCCTGGGAACAGACTCAGCACCATGTGACATTAAAAGTAACAGAGTGATTCCTTGAGGAAATACCCCGGCTTGCCTGAAGGCTCCAGAGCAAGTCTGCCCGTGATAAATGTGCAGCTGTTGCAGTTATTGCATCTCAGCTGGGCTGGATGCTCCTTTATGGCATTAACCTGGCCCCGCTCGACACAGCAAACCCAGCCCTGACATAAATACTCAGATTGATCTCACTGAGTCACAGGTTAGAGCCAGAGTTCCATATTTTACCTTGAAATATATTCCTTGGCACTGTAGTAAGATGATGTCTCTGTTGCATCTGCTGCTGTCTCATAGTCTGTGCTGGTCACTGTTAAATGGAAAACCATAGGTCTTGAATAATCTGAGCTTTGAGACCATTTTTCTTGCTTAAATAGTTCTTACTGATTTTAGTTCCCTTACTAATTTGAGTGACTGGCAGGTGGATTTTATATTGTACTGCAGCAGTATCCCACACATCCCTGGATCATGGCAACCACATCTGTTCACCCCAAAAGCTTTGCTGTGAACCTTGCCTTGCAGTTGGCAAAACCCAGCTGAACCCGGGAGGTTTGCAAGTGAAAATTTAGTGGCCAAACCATTTTTATTTAAAATGTAAATTGTGCTTTCCTTGGGAGGGGGGGGAAATAAATTAACCAGGTCTCAGCAGAGCTCCTTTGCTTGTTTTTTCTACGGTGATTTTGATACTTACAGTCCACGCGAAGCTCAGCCTTGGTTGAAGCCACCCCCATGTTGTTCTCGGCGAGGCAGCGGTAGACTCCCATGTCCGTGGGCACCACAGCAGTGATGATCAGCTGGTGACACCCTTCCTGGTCCTCATTGATCATGTAGTGGTCATTTTCTTCAATAGCTTTGCCATCCTTGAACCAGCGAACCGTGGGCAGGGGTTTGCCAATGACGATGCAGTCAAAGCTCACTGGGTACCCATCCTGGACCTCCTGGTTTTGGAGCTCGGTCATGAACATGGGGGCTAAAGTTGGGGTGGTTGGAGAGAAGAAAGAAAAGTTTGGTTCAATCTAAAGATATGTTTTTAGGCACCTGCTGCCCAGACTTCTGGTTTCCAGTTTTTTAATTGCAGAGCAGTATCTTTTTCTCTAGAAAAGAGTCAAGAAACTCCCTAGCACTATGAAGATATTCCATCAGCACAGCAATACCACAGCTGCCAACTATATATTGTCCCTGCTCCTCTCCTTGCCAAAATGTCTTGTCTCCCTCAGAACCATTCCAAACCATACATAATTCATTTAAGTACATTAATCATAGTATTTATGGTCATGTTGCTGTAGGTGACATTTCTAGCATGAAAAGGGGCTTCATAGATGTCAGTACATCACCAATGTGCCTCCTCTCCCTCAAAATGAAAAAGAATAAAAAAGTCATTATTTTTTCTACAAGTGCAAAGCTTTCATAAAAATATCTGCACCAAATTTAAAAAAAAAAAAATTACGTTGCTTGAGAGGGAAAAAATTATATTATGACCTGTTTCCACTGCCTTTTCCAAGGAATAAACAAAGTTTGCTCTCCCTACCTGTGTCAGAAGTCAGCAGAGGTGGTGGAGGTCTAGCTACTGCAGGTGCAAACTTCCCAAGGGTGGGAGGTGATGCCTTCCCAATGCGCAATTCGATTTTTTTCGGGCCTTGCTCCAAGATGTCGATCTCCACGGGAATTCCCAGAGCACCAAACATCTCTCTGAACCGCGTGGCGGCCGTCTTGGCCTCAGCCATGATTTCAAACTTGATGTAGATGTACTGGTCATCCTCACGGTACGTCTGGTGGTCAACCACGTCTACGTCCCCTTCGTCTGCGCTGACAAAGAGCTCTTCCTCCACATCAGAGATCTCCGTGGAGATCTTGGCCCTGAAGAGCCTGTGGAGTCTCCTTCCTGCTTTTCGGAAGGCATCGTCCAGCTCGCTGCCAGACGAGCTCTCCGTCTCGCTGTCAGTGCTCTGCTTACTCCGCTTCTCCTTGGCAAGAACTTGAGGCTCCTGAGTGCCAACCACCACCTTAGCGCTGTGGGAGACCTTGCCAAACTTATTGGATGCCTCACAGGTGTATTTCCCTGCGTCCTTCCTGTCCAGGCCAGCGATAATCAGGGAGCAGGTGCCATCGCTGTAGCTGTCGATGTGGTAGTAGCGACCATCCGAGAGCTCCTTCCCATCTTTCAGCCACCGCACATTCATGTCAGTTTTGCTGTGGGCCACACACTCCAGGTGCAGGGTGCTCCCAGGCTCTCCAGAGAAGTCTTTGAAGGTCTCAGTAAACACTGGGCACTCTTGTTGCTTGATCTCTTTTCTGACTTTGTAGCCTTTGAAAGCAGCTTGGATCTTCACAGCCGCCTTGTTCATGGAGGGGTCATCTAAATCTGGCAGCTCTGGTTCAGCTGGCTGAGCAGCTGTGGTGGCCACAGTGGTCTCCACTGTGGATGTTTCCCACTGTTTCCATAGTTTTCCTGTGGAGCTGGACTGAGCCTTGCTGCTAACACTGATGGTCTTCTTGCCAGCTTTCTTGAGGTAGTTTACTAGGGAAGGAGTTCCAGCTCTAGACTCATCATCAGAGCTTGTGAAAGAGAAATCTGCCTCTCCTGTCCTGGCCAGCTCGTCACACGTGGAGTACTCCTCCGAGTAGTAGTGAGACATCTCTGCTTCCTCCTTCCTCAGCTTCTGAAGCTTCTCCTCCTCCTCAGGCACCTCGCTGATGGAATCCAAGGTGGGCTCCCGGCTCATACGGCGTTTCTTGGCCAGGGCTTCCCACAGGAGGTGAAGATCTCCCTCCTGGGCAGCTTCAGGGGGCAGGCTGGGCTGGATGTGTCCATCCACCAGCTCTTCAGCCCGGCTGGCAGGGGGAGCTTCCCTGGCAATCTCCTTCAGCATCGACACGGTGGGAACTGCAGGGAATCAAACAGATGAGAAGTTAAATATCAAAAAGTGAGTTTTGAGAAAGCACATGGAAATGTTCTACAGGAGAGTCTCAGTGGCATTTAACTAAGCACCATACTGAGAACAAAATGGGAATTTACAGAATCACAGGATGGGGAAGGTTGGAAAGGACCACTGGGTATCCTCTAGTCCAACCTCCCTGCTCAAGCACAGTCCCCTAGATCACATTATTCAGTGTCCAGATGGATTTTGAATATCTCCAGAAAAGGAGACTTCACACCCTCTCTGGGAAGTTGATGAAACTGAATCTGATCCTGGTGAACTTGTCCTAGCTGACCACACTTTGAGGAGGAGAATGGACCACACCATCTTCAGAAGGTCAGTCCAACCTCAGCAATCCTGTGATTCTACACATGCACTTAAAACTTCACCAAAGAACTTTTTTAATTTTTTATTTTTAACTCCTTGCACATTTGAACCCAATAAAAAGATTTCTGCCCTTTTAAATGTTGCAGTTGATGAACTGGTTGTTAAGACTGCCAGTGGAGCCTGGAAAGCTACCCAGGCTCATCCTATCTCCCAGGGTTTCCCTGTCTGTCCTGAATAGAGCTCCAGGGGCTGTGCTGGGAGTTGAGACTCCCATCTCACATGGACACACCTGCTTGGTTGGATGTGCCTAAGGTGTCTGGGACACATTCACATGCCTCTACACATTGCCCAGTCCCTTTTGAGATGCTCCAGGTAGTCTGGGACATCCACAGAATACCCCAAAGCATCTCAAAAGGCACCAAAGTCTCGTGTAGAGACAATGGTGTCACAACTTAAATACCTGTCTCCAGAAACTTCAATCTGAACAACTCAAAACTATTTGGGACACAGGAACATACTGGGCAATGCCAAACAGGAAAATAACAATTCCTTGTGGATTGTTATCATAGCTTGTAAAAGAAAATTAATTCCAGTCCAAGCTGTGGAGATGCCCCTGGATGTCCATACCAGACCTGATTTAACACCCCAGTAATGCACACTCCATACCCTCAAGACACAGGCTGGCAACAGATTTGACTTCTGGAGAAGCCATGCAGGTGTAGCTGTCCTGATCCTCAGGTTTAAATCCACGGATAATGAGGATCTGCTTTGCTCCATCAGAGAGGATCTCGTATCTCCCTCCAGCTTTTATTTGTTCTTTTCCCTTGAACCAAGTCACTTTCTCCTCAGTTTTACTTGATAATGTGCACTCCAGGCGAGCCACCCCTCCTTCCGAGACAGATCCTCCCACCAAAGGTTGGGTGACTGTAACTGGAGGCTCTGAAATTACAAAAATAAAGTGAATTAACACAAAGAACAAATTATCATCTGGCTTTAAGGCACTCCACTCCATAAAATATGCAAGCATCCCATCCATCATTTACTGATTTTTCAGCTGTTGTAGACAACCAAAGGAAAAAACAAGAAAAGATTGGCAGCATCCAAAGTGTGCACTTCCAAAGATAATATCGAAACAACTTTCCAAGCTCTCCCAGTGCTTAAACCAGCTCCATCTAAACACATACATGCAGAAGTGGTTGCATTTTCCACATTCCTGTGTTTGTTTGCTGGTCTTCATTTACCCATCATCAGTGTAAAAGTTCTACAGATTTCTAGATCTTAAAGGTTTTGAAGGGATTAAATAGAATGAAAAGAGATTATTCAAAGCAGCATTTATCTCTGCCTTGAAATAAAAAAAAAAATAGATATATATTTTTGCTGCCTTTGAGTAAAAATTATCAAAAAGCATAAGGAATTCAAAACCAAAAATTCTCTGCATCTTCTTTACTTTGGAAAGAAGTCCACCAACAGAATGCTGTTTGTACAACCATGGTAATTCAAAGAAAATCACATTAAACTCAGAGATGTTGACTGGGATGTAAAAGACTGTTCTGGGTTCCCAAAAGCAGCACATCCCTCAAGGTTACCCTCCTCTCTGCACATTTCACCAGGGTGAGGGGATTGCTGCCCAATTGTTGACAAAGTCAGCACATGCAGAGTCATCAGGGTCCAGCACTGGGAGCAGTTGTTTTTGAGAAAAAATGTCATTGTGCCTGAACCTTAAGCAAAAGAGTATTTTTTTATCATTATA
Organism: Rhabdornis inornatus; assembly: GCA_013397075.1. Classification (NCBI taxonomy): domain Eukaryota; kingdom Metazoa; phylum Chordata; class Aves; order Passeriformes; family Rhabdornithidae; genus Rhabdornis; species Rhabdornis inornatus. Next base: position 147,352 of record VWZS01008191.1, on the reverse strand, counting down.
CTCATTTTGAGGAATTTAGATGAGTGATACCAGAGAAAGAGTTACAAGAAAAGAAAGACTGAAAGAGAGACTCCCCATCCCACTGTATCTTCCAAAGTTTCACCATCACACAGCAAAGGAACTGTGTCCTCCAGCATTTCTTTGTGGGGATTCTTGAAAAAGACACATAAAAAACATTAAAAAACAGAAAGATGGGTGAGGAAGACAACACTTCCCTACCCACAGTCATGGTCTTGGTTACCCCAAACACATTCCAGCATGCTCTTTTTCTCTCATTCCATCCTAAACTCCACCAGAAAAGACACTCATGGTGACTGACCAACACATAGATGCAGTTCCAGAGACCCATGGATGATGCAGTGCAGCCTGCAAGACAGCTGGATGCACTTTGGAGGAAATCAGTGCTGAGTGCTGAAAACGCAGCAGGTTTTGTTTACAGCAGCCCAGAACAACTTTTTTTTATCCCAAGCTATTCCTCCTCTATTGTGTTGGCAGCCAAGCACTGAAAGATATTGCACTGGGAGATGCCTGGAGTGGGTGAAGCAGGCATGCCATGCAAAATGTAGGGTCTGCAGGAGCTTGCAGTCCTCGCTGGGGCGTGTGTCCATCCTCACCTAACTTCACCATCTGGGGGAAGTGCACCGCCTCGCTGGCCCCAGCTGCATTTATAGCCGACACTCGGAATCTGTAGGGTTCCCCTGGGGCCAGCCCATCCACGGTGAACTCTGTGTTCTGGATCAGGCCCTCGCTGCAGGATTCCCAGCCAACTCCCAGGATTTTCCTCTCCACCTTGTAGCCCAGGATGTGCTGGCCGCCGTCACCCGGTGGCTTGTGCCAAGAGAGAGTGACAGAGTGGCTGCTCTGCCTTAGGACTTGTGGCTCTTCAGGTGGCTCAGGGAGGGCTGGGGGCACAATAGAGGTCCTGTGATGTACGATGGGAGCAGCAACACTTCATCCTAAAACACCCAAGAGCCTTCTTCATCCTAAAACACCCAAGAGCCTTCTACAAGCCTTGAGGAAGCAAGTGCAATGGACTGAGTATTCTCCTTGTTGTAAAGTTGAGTGTAAAGCCATCCTAAAGTCAGGATCATAGTACCTGTGCATGACTGATTTATCCTTGTCTGCCCTGATCTATGCTGCCAATGGCAAACATTCATTTTCCAACTCTCATCTCACATAATTAACGTCTTGAACTGTCTTTGTCCCACCAAGCTCAAAATAAAGATAACTCTACACAGTCTGTATCATCAAGGAATTGAACTGAAAATTTCAAGCATGTTTGAGCCTTGATTGTGTTTATTTTAGGCCTGGCCTTAAATGAAATCAATTTATTGTGGGACTAAAGAATAACTGAAATATTTTAATAACAAGTCACTCCGCTTCTGTGTAGTTGCCATAAATGTCACAGCATCAGGTAATAACAAATAAACAATATGTGATGGGAATCATCTGGTGTCCTACTGTCCATGATCATAGAATGGTTTGGGTTGGGACCTTGAGGATCATCTAATCCCAATCCCTACACTCACTACGCTGGAAAATGTTCCTTGTTTAAATTACACTTTGGCCTTAAAGACAGAAATAATTCTTTCAGTCTTGAGTTCAAGACATTTACGATGTAAATGACCTACCATGATATACCAATCCAAAGAATTAAAGGCAAATATGGTCAACAGGCATGTCTTTAACTCTAGACACCACAAGAACAACATAAAATCTTTTCTCTGTTGTCAGCCAAATTTCATACAGAAAAATCTATTAACAGGAAGAGTATTTTATTTTTATTTTGAAGTTCATTAAGTATAAGTACCCAAAATTTAAAAAAAAAGCTGATTTAAATTCATCAAACTTTTTTTTTTATTGTGGTGGAAGTGAATGGAATGTGTAACAGAGATCCTTTAATCTCAGAAATCATTAGACAGACTGCCTGTAGTCATTTAAATATAGATGGTCCATCAGTGACTCTTTAATATCTCAGCTACAGCTAAAATACATCTCATTATCTCATAACAATCACTGGGATGGTGCTGTGTGACACTTCTGGGTGACTCACTTGTCCCACTATGTGAAGGAGCCAGATCCTGGGCTGAAATGGACACTGACATGTCATTATCCAGCCTGCTCCAGCAGGGAATTAGAGAATTATCATCTTCCCTACTTAACTACTAACTCTCGTGTCTCTGAAGCAGGAGGTGTGTGCTTCATGGGCGTCCCCCACTTGAAGGTTTTAATATGCTGCTCATTAATCTGGAAAACTGGTTGCCCTGCAGCTGAGCAGATTTTAAAGATTCCTCTGCTGTCCTGGATAATTTCTCCACATGGACTCTAGCTCAGCTCCCTCCTGTGTCCACATTTGACGAGAATGAAGTTGAACTCTGAGAATTCAGATTTTCGTTAGTGTTTATGTTACATTTCGCAAAAGACTGCAGCTAAAGAGAGTTGGGGAGCATCTCTACCATCATTAGCCTGATACATTTTTCTTCTGCTGAGGTGGATTACTTCTGGTCAAGACCAAAGAACAAGTTGCCAGTAGTATCTTCTCAGCCTAAGATCACTATTTTGGGACGTGTGAGGCACAGTGGAAAGAATCAGCACGAAATTTGGGAAATTCAATGTTGTAGCTCAATACCAAAGTTTGAGATTTTGAGTGTTCCTGGGCTGGAACAACACACACTTACCTATCACAGAAAGCTTGGCTGATGAAATGGCCTCCCTGGAAGCAAAGGTCACCTCTCCAGAATGATGCAGCTGGGCTTTTTTCAGAATAAGTTTGTATTTGTTTCCATCTGCTTGTACCTCCCAGTCCTCACCTGACTGGATCTCTATGTCATTACTGTACCAGGCCACTTCATTAACTGGCACAGCTTCACTCAGCACACAGCTAAATGTTGCTTTTTCCCCCAGAGACACTTCCACATCCGTGAGGGGCTGCAAGAACTGCAGGCGCCACCCTGTAGATTAAAAGCAGTGATCAAGCCCTCAGTTACAGAAACAATCAAGAGATTTTGTGAATATTTGTGCTGAAGCTCTGAACAGCCATGCCGTGGAGACCAAGGAGATCATTAAAAGGTTTGTGTATATTGCCAGAACAGCAGGTTTAGAATCACAGAATGGTTTGGGAGGGACTTTAAAGCTCATCGTGTTGCACCCCTTGCCTTGGGCAGGGACACCTTCCACCAGACCAGGTTGCTCCAAGCCCCATCTAATCCATAAGTGGGGACTGAACTCTGCTTTTGTACTCTTACTTTCTTGTACAAAGAGGGGTTCTGGGCCCCACTGGGGTCTCCAGCAATAGGAGAAGGGGAAAAAAAAAGGGGGGGGGGGGGGGGGAGGGTGTACTGAGG
>VWZS01008191.1:44552-144000 GCA_013397075.1 Rhabdornis inornatus | reverse complement strand
TGATGCCTTAAGTTTTAAGTTTTTCTATTCTGCTTGGGTGTGCAGCTTTTAGTTTTATATTGAGGGTTACTAGGATCTTTTCACAGGGTGGTGAAGACAAAACAGTTCCTATTCCAGCTGGGGACCCAAGGACAATCTCTTCAAACTTCAGGCCCTAAGCATAAACAATGTGAAAAGAGGAGGGTGGGCAAACAGGCAAGAAGGATGAAACTTCATGATTTGAGGCTATTAATTGGACAGTTGACTTCTGTATGCAAATGGACTAAAACCTATATAAAAAAGAAACCCAAAACCTAAAACCTGGTGCTGCTTACAAACCATGTCACATCCTACAGAACAAGAGAACAAGGAAATTGTAAAACATCATCCATTTAGGGGTGAGATAATTGGACTTTTTTCATATTTTTGTTTTTCAGGGAAAACAAAAGGCTTTGGGATGATCTAACTTGTACCTTCCAGTACGTGAAGGGAGCTGACAAGAAAGATGGAAAGGGACTTTTTGCATGGAGTGACAGGACAAGGGGTAATGTATTCAGATGGACAGAGAATAGGTTTATATAAGATATTAGGAAGAAATTGTTCCCTGTGAGATTGGGCAGGCCCTGGCACAGGGTGCTCAGAGAAGCTGTGGCTGCCTCTGGATCCCTGGAAGTGTCCAAGGCCAGGCTGGACACTGAGACTTGGAGTAACCTGGGATAGTGGAAGGTGTCCCTGCCCATGGCAGGGGTGGCACTGGATGATCTTTAAGGTCCCTCCCAACCCAAACCATTCTGTGGTTCTGTGGGTTAGTGGTGGGCTTGGCAGAGCTGGGTTGAAGGTTGGACTTGATCATCTCAGGGATCTTTCCCAACCTGAATGATTCTATGGTTTATTGTGTGGGAAGAACATTTAGGTAAGAGACAAACAACAAATGCACCTTGTCATATTTTCCTGGTTTCTTTCCCCTTTCCAATCAGAAATTGAAGACTTCCCCTGTCCCAGCACTAGAGTTACCTTTCACTGTGAGGAAGGCTGAGGTCACCGCATCGCTGCACATGAAAGTCACCCTGCAGCTGTCCTGGGGAGTTAAATTCTTCAGCAGCAGGATATGCCTGAGTCCATTTTCAAAGTAAACCATCTCAGTGTTTTCTGTGGTTTTGGCAGGTTCATCGTTAATCAGCCAGTTGTAATTGTAGGTCTCAGGCTTGGAGAGGTAACACTCGAACAGGGCTTCCCCTCCTTCCACAGCCTCCACGTTCTCCAAGCCCTGGACAATGCTGTTCTTGGCTAGAAAAGAAGGACAATTAACATTATTAATTATTTGGCCATATATCTCTGAATATTAGCAAGCCTCGGAGCACTGGATGACTCCCACTGCTGCAAAGCTGATGGAAAAATGCGATAAACTGTGCTTGTAGGTTTAATAAATTGATTGCAACCACACTCTAACAAAATATTGTAATAAAAAGATTTTAAAACAGTTTAAAAGTAATGATAAACCTCTAGAACCTCCATAATTTCATCTAGAAACTCTAGCATTCCACTCAGATTCCCTCCAAAAACCTGTTTTGTATAAATAAAGAAAGAAAGAAATGGTCATGTTTGTATGAATCAGGCCAACAGTCAATAGGAAGGCATAGCTCAGGAATACAAAGTGTAACCAAATTCCTTTTGTCCTATGACAGGAAACATGTCCCGAAGATGTCCCAGACAGCACAATTATCATCATAATTGGGGAAATGTGAATCCATCGACAGCTCATGATAAAATCTGATTACTTTTCTTGCAAAGCAAATGTAAGAGAAAATTATGGCTGGCAAAGCTACAGTGACGATTATCTGAGATAATTCTGCCTCTAGGAAACACACAGAAAGTCAAAGTCTCTATCAAGATTACTTTGAATAGTAAATTTCTGAATTATTATAAAAGCTCTGTGACATTTAGGTTTATGTTCCCATGCTGTGTGGTGAATTGTGGGGTCAGAAACATGCACAAACCTCCACGCTCCAGTCATGCATCAGTTGGCACCTGGACAGAAACAATTAGCTCAAAGCCAAATTAAGTGTGGCCTGGTGCATGTGGGTATAATTCATGTTGCTACAGGGACAAATGGCATGCACAAGGGTGGGGACACACGGTTAAGTAAATACAGTTTACACAAATGCCATAAAATGGTCAGCATGACTTGTGTTATAAACCAAGACCCCAAGACATCCCTGTTTAGATCTCTACAGATCATCTGGAACCATGCTCAGCCAAAAAAAAAAAAAAATTAAATATAATGTTAAAAAACGTCCAAACTGAGCAATTTTATTTAAAGGTAAAAACAAACAAACATACCAAAAAGCACAAGCTAGTAGATATATATTTAACTTATATACTAATTACAAGGTGCCCAGAGATGTTGTGTGTGGACTCTCCATCCCTGGAAGTGTCCAAGGCCAGGCTGGATGGGGCTTGGAGCAGCCTGGCACAGTGGAAGTTGTCCTTGCCCACGGCAGGGGAGTGGAACTACATGGCCTTCAAGGTATTTTCCCACCCAAACTATTCTGGGCTTCTATAATACTAAAAATATTCTGAATTTTATAAGATTCATACTTATGGAGAACAATGAGGGGGTTGCAGACTTCTCTTGGAGAATGTATAATTTTTTTTAAAACAACCCAAATTGTTTCTCTGTTTACTTTGGAAGAGCTGGTTTCCCTAATTATGGAAAGCAGCCAATTGCTAACCTTACCTCCACTGGGATGCTTTTAGATTATGTTCATTAAAATCTTTTTAAATCCCTACAATGCAAAGTGCTTATCAATGTAGAAAACATTATCATAAATAACACCCTGTTCTTCTGCACTAACAACCAACTCCAGTTAAGCAAAAAGGCAAAATAGCCACAAATATCCAGAGATCAGAACCTGCTGTTGCTGATCACACCAATTCACTTGGTAACCAAACCCAGGAATTCCATATGCAGCAGAAAAAACCAAGAAATTTCTGTGTTAAATCCTAGCTTTATGTTAACTTATATATATGTTGTTCCTCAGGGTCTCCAAAAATGTGAGTGCTGAGTGAGGAGGCAATTCCTGAGGGATCACTATTTGAAATAGGTAAATTACCAAGCTCCTTTACTCAGCAAAATAAAATGGAATTCCATTTGCTACCCAATAGTTACTGGTTTTATGTCAGGCTGTAAGAAGTGTTCGTTAACAGCAAAACAATATTCATGTTATTTCTTTGGACCAACAATACCCCTGTGATTTTACAACAATTCAGCAGGACACATCCCATCCCAGCAATGTTCCAGCTCACTGCACAAGAGGTGGGATGGCTAAGTGGTGTAATGAGTGCTAATTAGAAATAAGATAATGCTGCAGTTCTATATTCAAGTCCCATTATGCCCCAACTATTTTTATCCCCTTTTTCAGTACTGGAGTGAGCACCAAGAGCAGGTATCTGATGTGTCCCTTACTGCAAAGCCTTGCCGTGATTTTTCTACCCCTTTTACTTGGAACCCATGGTAGTCTTCCTCTCTGGCTGGAAGACCTCACCTTGAATATCAAGTGTAGCCATCACTTTAATGCCTTCAGCTTCACAAGAATAGATGCCAGTGTCTTCTGGGACCGTGGGGTTAATTTTTAGCATGCTCACATTCCAGTCCTGCTCGATAATCACTCGCTGCCCATCTGCATGTATTTCCTGATCATTTTTCTTCCAGATGGCGTGCACTGGCCTAGAATATTGGCATATGAACTCTGCTGGGCCATCTTCATCAACAGTTATGTCCTGCATGGGACTGACCACTTCAATGGTGGGATCTGTTAACCAACACGTCAGGAAGGACATGCATTAGTGGATCCCCATGGAAATCATTCCTGGAAGGGTTTTTGCCAAGCACAGAGCCCCTGGGGAGCAAGCAGAGTGGCAGTGCAAGCAGGGGGGTGGCTGGGCATGCTGGGGATTATTAGCAGGTTAGTCTGTGCCTGTGTCAGCATCCAGCAGGATGGAAGCCAGACTGGTGCATTAGAACATGGCCATTACACTGGGAAATGGGCCACCAGGAATTAAGGCTTGTGCTGGAACAGTACTGAATTTGGACTGCTGGCTTAGTGTTTCTCCAAGTGTTTCTGAGACCTTCCAGGCTGGGAAGCACTGGATGTGAAACACTTCTGCTTCCTGAATGTGCAGAACAAGGACTACAGTGAGTGGTTCCCTGCAACTCTCAACTTCACACAGCAATGGGAAAACAACACAAACTCTACTGGAGGCTCTGTGTGTGACTAAAATATAGCTGCTCATCAGAAAGAAACACAGTCCTCAAATGCAGACACTCATTCCTGTCCTGGGGTGGTCTTGGCTGTCAGAAGTCATGTGAGGAGCAAATATCCAGGACAACTGTGACAGAAAAAGGGCACTCCACAGGAGTAGGTGAGTATTGTTTTGATTATTCATGTGTTCCTCTGCAGTAGACACATTGTTTGGAGAAAAACAATAGGATTGCCTTTACAGTATTTTATCTAGAGGTCACTGAGAGATCATAAACCATTGACATCTCAGACTGAGAGCCCAGAAAATGCTGAGAGCAGCTGGATATGCAGCTCTTCTGAAGAAGGTGAGATCCATGAGGCTGCTTTAAAGCACTTTTAAAACACTAGTTCTGCTTCTTGTGAAGCAGCTGTAAGGCACAGTAGATATATCTGACCTAAAATACTGTAGCTTCCAAAGCAGCCAAGAGTCCCTCCTGAGATGTCAGACTGGATCATCCATCTACAATGCAATATGCAGGTGAAAAGGAAAAAATATCAATGCAGTCTGAAAATGGAAGTCTCTCTGAAACATCATTCTTAGCAGAATTATGGCAACTTAAAAAAAAAACAAATGGTGATAGGGCTACAAAAGGACATAAAAAGAGGACAGTCAGAGAAAGCTGAGATATCATCAGGAGTGGACACGATGATCCTTGAGGAACCCTTCCAGCTCAGGACACCCTGTGATTCTGTGATGTCCTCATTCTTCAAATAGCTGTTCTGCTCACAAGCCAGCTGGAATAACCCACACAGGATCTGTCTGGAATGCTCCTCTTGAAATTGCTGCAGCAGGCTGAGGGTTTGGGATGCTCCTGGCAGACCTTGGGCAGCAAAGAGAGCTTTGCAAACATCATTTGGAAACCTGTGGCAAGGCTTGATCCCACTCACTAAGGTTCCCTCTGCCACTCCAAGTGTCTGCCCACATGTGTTTCTGGAGAGAAGGCCTGAGAGAACGTCTTGGAGATGTTTTGCTGACTGAAGAAACCAGCAGGTGTCTGTGAAGCTGGGGAGCACAACCCCATCCCCTTCCACAAGATGCAGAAATGTGTTTCTCACAGCAAATATCTCCTGTGGTACTGGAGAAGGTCCTGGTTCCACTGTACCCTCGCTGTTGGCCAGGGCAAGGACTTTGGTGGCCCTGTTCACCTGTGCAGGAGCTCTTTGGGACTTAGGAGCCCCAGAATCTGCAATTCTCACCTGCCCAGAGGAGCTAAAAAACAGCAGCAGCTCCTTCACCTTTTTCCATTCTCCCCCCATCACCTGTGAACCACCACTCTGGGTCATGGAATGGATGCAGCTGTAGGGCAATGATGTTGTGAAGGGCCAGCATGAAAAGCTGAGGTCTCACTTGTTACAGAATAAATCCAATTGCCAACATGCCTTAAACCAGGAGAATAGGGGACATGGAACAAAGTCAACTTGCTTCTTGATGAACAGCAAGTCATGGATGGCTGGATAGACTGAAATATATTCCAAACACAGATTTATGGTTAAATCTCTGGACAAAATAAAGTGTAAAAAATTGTCAATACAAGGATGGTTGGAATTTTACAAGTGTTTCACTTTCCTGTGAAATCAAGTGTTACTGAGCAGAGTGTAACTGGGGTTATCCCAATCCAGTTATAAAATACTGCTACTGTGATTCAGGTTTGCAATTCAGGAATTTTGGCTTCATGGAAGCACAAAATATCCACATACATGTGTGTACCTGCATGAGCTATGGAGTTGGAGTGGATGCTCTCCAGAGATTTCTTCCAAATCAGTGATGCTGTAATTCCATGAAATGGAAATTTCTCAGGAGCCCTATATTTCACTGAGCAGAACACCTAACAATGCCTTTATTTATGTTTCAGGCCCACTGTAATATTTTTTTTTTTTCGCCTGGACAGCTCAGAACCAGGTTCTGTCTCTGCCTACAGGACTTGTAGGGTCTGTGCACTGTGTTGTCACTGCATCATTCTATATAATGAAGAAATTATTTCACATTTCATGTTCGCAGAGAACCAAATTTTCTGAATTTACAAGGGACACATGATGAAGAGGAGGAGACATCAACCACTGACTACAATTCCATATTGTGGATCATTCCTGTTATGGCCCAGTTATAGCACAGGAGTAGATTTGAATAAAGATCTTTTAACCCTTTATATCTCTGTATATATCCCTTTTCCAAGCAGGGAACAAGTCTTAATTTTGCCTGAAAAAATAACAGATCTTCCCCATGGCTATAAAAGGGCTGGGTGGGAAGGAGCTTGGCTTATCAAGTCTGGAGCTCAGTGTTATTTGCGGCTTTTGGCTACCCTTACCAAATGGGAAAAATATTTATTCAGCAGACCAGAAAGCTCTGCCAGTGCAGGGATGAGCTTTCAAAAACGAGGTGAATTTTGTCCCTGTGTTACTGGAATGTCACACACCCACTGGTTTCCAGGAACAGCCCAAAATCCTGTCCTGGGAACATGCTGAGCTCAGCACCAGGAGCTCAGTTGTGGAGCAGCACAGTGGTAATTTTGGGAATTATCACCTCTGCAAGATTTTGTGGTATTATGAAAAAAAAAGCTGAAGTGGGGATATAAAGTCAGGTGCTACCACAGATGTTTATGTTCATCTCTTCTTTGAGTCAGGTGAAAGCAGCAGCCCTGACCCTGCAACCCTCCATCATCTGAACCACTGCAAAAAGCAGCATGGTTGCACCCAGAGGAATTCTGGGGTGAGAGTGGGTGGCTGGCAGAGTGGGAAGGTTGCAGGGCACAGGAGAACCATGAAGGGATTTAGTAAGGGTAGCCTGGAAGGCAGAAGCACCAGCACATGGAGCAGGTCCACAGGTGGCCACGTGTTTGTTGCTAACAGGGAAATACCTTTGACTAATAATTTAGCTGAGGAGATAAGGGGCCCAGCTCTGAAGGTGACAGTGCCCGAGTCATGGCACGCCACATCATTTAGGGTCAGAGTGTGGATCCTGCCGTCCTGCTCAGAGATCTCAGTCACCAGGTTGTTGTGGAGGGGGGTCCCATCCAGCCACCACTGCACGTTCTTCACGCCCGGGTGCGAGAGCTCGCAGGTGAACGTGGCTGACTCGCCCACAAAGACGTCTGTGCTCCTTAAACCAGACACTATCACTGCTGCTTCCTCTGCGTGACAGAGCGAGAGAAGGTGCCAAAGGAAAACAGAAACAAACGCGCACGAGTCGCTCCCCGCAGAGCCAACCCAAGCCCAAGGGCAGCTCCGGGAGAGTTAAACTTGCAGTGCTTGTCCAAGGGAAAAAAGAACTAAAATTTACTTGAAGAGGGTTAGAAACTGCTTGTGGGAGCAGTGTGTGTGTCTCTGCAAACATCATTTCACTGGGAGGAAACTCCACTCCTTGCCCAGGTCATGCCTGGCTCTTCTGTGTGTTGCAACCATCTGCAGAAGTTGTATGAGGCAGAGAGGTACTTAAAGATTTAAATGTTCACTTGGGTGCTTTAAAGGAGTAATAAGATTGTCAACAATGATAGAAGCTGCAATCAGTTGTAACAAGAATTTCAGTATTTTTGACCACTGCTCCAAGTTTTTCAGCAGTACCACTATCTGTTCTAAAACACAGTATGGTCAGTACTTTAAACTAGTTTAATTTAAAGAGATGGGTCAAACCCCAGCCTGGAGGTGAGTGTTTATATCTTCACTGGAATCAGGAAAGAAATGAATGGACTTTCTGCTGTTTGGCCAGTTACTGTCAAAGATTTTGGAGTAAGAAATCCAGGCAGAAAACCGTTTCCACCACGTTTTACCACCTTACCTTGCACATACACAGACCCTGTGGTGATCTCGTATCCAGTGCTGCAGGTATAATCCCCACAGTCATCAGGCTCTACACCATGGATGATGAGCTCAGCTATGCTGCCCTTCAGCTTCACCTCGTACTTGTCACTGGGCTGAATGACCACCCCTCCTTTCCTCCACTCAACGGGAGCGTCGGGCTTGGAGATCTCACAGTGCAAAACAGCCGTTCCCCCTTCTTCAGTCTCTACGTTTCTCAGCTCTTTGTTAAACAGCACTGGCAGTACTGTGGTGGAGAAGCAGCTGCATCAGTGACAGTGCTCAGAGGTGAGAAACCTGCTTGTAACTTCTTGTAACTCCTTCAGATGGGCTGTTCCCTTCTTTCTCAACCACAGTTTGTCTGCTGGCCACTCATCACAGGACGGGGATGGAATGGAATAATCATGGAATGAGCTGCTGATACTGCAAAGGTGTCCAGTGCTGCTCCATAAAGGGCTGCCAGAGGTCACAGGGCCTCTAAAGGTCTTCACAGGGCCATACTCAGTGTTCTCAGTGTAAGCACATAGAGCACAGCACCACCAATCACAACACTGAGAGTCAGAACCCTTCAGGTTGGAAAAGACCTTTAAGATCAAGTCCAGCCATTAACCCAGCACAGCCAAACCCACCACTAAATCACATCCTCAAATGTCACATCTACACATCTTTTAAATATCTCCAGGGATGGTGGCTCCACTGCTTCTCTGGGCAGTCTGTGCCAATGCTTGGCCACCATTTCAGTGAAGAATTACTTCTTAATAAACCCCCCTAATTCAACTTGAGGCCATTTCCTCTCATCCTATTGCTTGTGAAAATAGATCAACCTTTACCTCACTACAACCTCCCGTTGGTAGTTGCAGAGAGTGGTAACATCTCCCCCAGGCCTCCTTTTCTCCAGGTTAAAACCCCCAGTTCCCTCAGCTGGCACATGAGATTTTGGGTGTTTCACCTCTGAAACCACATGCTCTGAGCAGATGTTCATTATGGTGACTAAACCCACAATCTACAGATGTGATCTAATCTAAAAGACATAGAATTCTTAGCACAAAATGAATTAAACTGTAGAATCCCAAATTCATAGAGTTCTTAGTACAAAATGAAAAAAATATAAAATCCCAAGCCATAGAATTCTTAGTACCAAATGAATAAAACTGTAAAATCCAAAACCATAGAATTCTTAACACAAAATGAATAAAACTACTAAAATCCAGAACCATAGAATTCTTAGTACCAATTGAATAAAACTGTAAAATCCCAAGCCACGGAATTCTTAATAAAAATGAATAAAAGTATAAAATCCAAAAACACAGCCACTAAGAAAGGCAAAGAGCCACAATTCATGGACTGCTCAGGCACTAAGAGATACAATGGATCAATTTAAAACGGACTTGTCCTAGGCATGGTGAAATACTCCAGTTTGATTTCACAGAGTGTCAATGATAACTCAGCAATAAAATTTCCACGTGCACATGGCACTTGAGGACGTGGTTTAGTGGTGGACCTGGCAGTGCTGTGTTAATGGCTGGACTCAGTGATCCCAGAAGCCTTTTTCAAACTAAATTAGAGAATGGTTTGGGGATTGGAAGGGGTCTTAAAGACCCACTTCCAACTGTTGCCTGGAAAGGCTGACTCAGAACAGAGACTAGATAGAGTGAAAGGAATAAAATAGGTATTTATTGGAAGGATACACTTTGGGCAGTTCAAGAGCCAGGCTGGGGCTACACTCAAATCCAAGATGGATCCTGGTCATGAGTTTTACACTTTCATAAGTTTTGGTTCATCTACACATTGGGGTCAATTATCCAACCACAGCCCCAGGTTGTGAAGTCTCAGCTCCCTGGCTTGCCCCCTTTCCCTCGCTGTTGTTTCTGATTTTTGGGTACCAGTTGTCTGTGATTCTCTAGCTAGAAAGGAATTGTTCTGTCCAACCACCCTGTGAAGAGAATTTACTAACACCCAACACGAAGTTTCAGAGTTACACATTAAGCAGCAGAGATTCTGAAAAATATAAAAGCTAAAACCCAAGGCATCACAACCCCCTGCCGTGAGCAGGGAACCTTCCACTAGTCCAGGTCTCCCAGAGCCCGATCCAGCCTGGATAATTCCAGGATCCCTCTGGAAGCATGGACACAGCCAGGCCTCCTGTGCCTCCCAAACAAGCCTTGTCCTACCTTTGACCTGCAGCGTGGCCGTGGTTTGCTGGTCCCCGCAGTCACAGGTGTATTCTCCAGCATCCTGAGCCTCAGCCCCGTAGATGAGGAGCTCAGCCCGTGTCCCCTCCTGGCGGATCTCGTACTTGTCCCCGGGCTGCAGCCGCGTGTCCCCTTTGCGCCACTCCAGGCGCGCGTGGGGCCGCGTCAGCTCGCAGCGCAGCACGGCCGTGCGCCCTTCCTCCACCTCCTCGTTCTTCAGCCACTGTCTGAACAGCACAGGCAGGCCTGGAAAAGGGGGGAGAGGCAAAGAGAGCGAAAAAAAAAAAACAGGTGAGGCAAAAATAGAGGAATGATTTATCGTTAAAGGTGTGAATAAAGCTATTCGTGGACAAGTCTGGCTGGGCGTCCCTAAGGAGAGCTTCCAGGGATGCCAAAGTCAAACCTAGATGGAGCAGGAGGAGGAAGGGGAGTTAATCAGCAAGAAAAACTTGATTTCTATGCCAGCAATATTTCTCTCCCTATATCCCAATAATAATTGGGACAGAACAATAATAATGATTCTTTTCACAAAGAATTCCCAGCTAAGTTCAGCAGTTATTACTGAAGGCCAGATAGCTTTCCATCCTTGAAATAAAATCATGGAACAGGATAAAATCACTCAAAGAACATACAATTATATATGAAAAAGTATAAAATATACTTTTTATACATGTGTATATATAATATATATTTTTAAAATACATGTATATATATTAATATATAATATTAGAATATATAGAGCATATCAGAAAATTTGAATATATCTAATATATTAGAATATAAAATATATAGAATATGTATACTAGTATAATAGAATGATATACAAAACAGAATTTTAAATATATATAATTATTATAGAGAATAATATATGTAGATTATATTAGAATATTGGAATATATAAATCTGGGGTTACAGTCCAAGGCTTCATATCTTGCAGCCAGAGATCAATCACAGACTAATCAAGGATTGAAGGGACCTCTAGAGGACCCCATGGATGGAGATTGCTCCACTCCTCTGGATCTCAGTTCTGATGTCTGACCAGCCCTTCATGTTAAAAGTTGGGTTTTTTCTAACCTGAATTTCCCTCACTGCAGCTTGCACTTGCTGTCTGTCATCTCTTTACTGAGCCCCCCAAGAAAGCTCTGTGTCTCTCTCCTCTGTAGATCTCCATTAGGAAGCTGCAGAGAGCAGTGAGGTCTCCCCCTTCCACTTTCTCTTCCCCAGTTATCAAACACAGCTGCCCTTGCCTCTGCTTATACTTAGACCCACAATGGTTTAAATTAGAAGGTACTATCACCTTTTTCCAAACCCTGCCACAGTCAGGGACACCTTCCACCATCCCAGGCTGCTCTAAGCCCTGCTATCCAACCTGGCCTTGGGCACTTCCAGGGATCCAGGGGCACCCACAGCTTCTCTGGGCATCCTGTGCCAGGGCCTCACCATGCTCATTGTAAAAAATATCTTTCTCATACCTAATGTAAATTGTCCCCCTTTTGGTTAAAACCATCACCCCTTGTCCTACCTATCACAACAGAGTTTGTCCATGTACTTCACGTGCTCCAGCCCCCTGCCAAACTCGGTGGTTTCTGCTGCACTTGCTCCACTGATCAGTGTCTCCCTTGTAGTAGAGAGCTCTAAAAATCAATGTTCCCTCCTCTCACCACTGCTGGGCAGAGAGGAAGCCATACCTTTGACCTCCAGCCTGGCCGTGGTCTTGCCAGCAGCCGTGTGGCAGCTGTACTCGCCGGTGTCGGCGCGGTTCAGGTCATGGATAACCAGTGTGTGCACCTTCCCCTCCTGCTGGATGCTGCNTTATACATGTGTATATATAATATATATTTTTAAAATACATGTATATATATTAATATATAATATTAGAATATATAGAGCATATCAGAAAATTTGAATATATCTAATATATNCCTTTTTCCAAACCCTGCCACAGTCAGGGACACCTTCCACCATCCCAGGCTGCTCTAAGCCCTGCTATCCAACCTGGCCTTGGGCACTTCCAGGGATCCAGGGGCACCCACAGCTTCTCTGGGCATCCTGTGCCAGGGCCTCACCATGCTCATTGTAAAAAATATCTTTCTCATACCTAATGTAAATTGTCCCCCTTTTGGTTAAAACCATCACCCCTTGTCCTACCTATCACAACAGAGTTTGTCCATGTACTTCACGTGCTCCAGCCCCCTGCCAAACTCGGTGGTTTCTGCTGCACTTGCTCCACTGATCAGTGTCTCCCTTGTAGTAGAGAGCTCTAAAAATCAATGTTCCCTCCTCTCACCACTGCTGGGCAGAGAGGAAGCCATACCTTTGACCTCCAGCCTGGCCGTGGTCTTGCCAGCAGCCGTGTGGCAGCTGTACTCGCCGGTGTCGGCGCGGTTCAGGTCATGGATAACCAGTGTGTGCACCTTCCCCTCCTGCTGGATGCTGCACTTGTGGCTGGGCTGGATCACAGACGTGCCTTTCTTCCACTCCACGGGGACATCAGGCTTGGACACCTCGCAGGACAGGTGGGCAGTGCCACCCTCCTGCAGCTCCAGGTTGTGCAGAGCCTTCACAAAGGTGACCGGGGCAGCTGTGGGGAGAGGAGACCAGCAATGCTGCAGCATCCTCACCCAGCATCACCCCCAGGGCACAGCTGGGTGGCTGTAGTTACATTCAGAACCACATCGAAGAGGAACAAACAACACAGGGCATTGGCATGGGCCATCTTCCAAAAATCATTCTATATATCTTAAAAGAAAGACTTTTCAGAGCTTGCAGACTTTTTTTTTGTAAATGTGATCTAAAAGCATCACAAGTAGGAGATTAGTCCAGAGCATATTCTTGACACTCTTCAGCATTGATTCTGACATATGATCAGCTGTGTAGTTGGATGGTCTTCAAAGGATGTTAATGTTAATCATTATATCAAATAACATCAAAGGATGTTAATAGCAATTATTATATAAATTAACATCAAAGGATGTTAATATTAATCTTTGTTCCGTGTACAATAGAAACAACTGGAGTGACTGGCTCAGATGTACCTCTCTAACTTGCTAAATTGGATTAGCAGAATCTCCCAAAACTTCCAAGGCTCCCTGATCCCAAAGACACCTCTCCATCAGTCAAAGCAGTGCCTGCCAGTCCCTGCTCAACCCCTCTTCCTGGGAGGCTGCTCACCTTCCACCTTCAGCCGTGCTGCTGACGAGTGCTGCCCCACTTTGAAAGTGATGGACCCACAGTCCTCCAGGGTCACCTTCCTCAAGATCAAACTGTGCCGTGTCCCTTGCACTCTGATCTCGTTCATTTCGTTGGATTGCAGGGGAACATCCCCCAGGAACCACTGGGCATCCTGAGCTGTTTCCCGGGACAGCCGGCACTCGAACACCGCGTCCTCTCCTTCGTACGCGGCCACGTCCTTCAGCCTCTCCACGATGGTGGCTGCTGGTTCTTCACGGAAAGGGCAACAGAGTTTGAGATCTACTTTCAAGTGATGCTTCCTGGGTTAAATATGTCATTAGACTCTTTCTTGACAGTACTTTGGTGCTGTTGTCTGAGGTCCTAAATAATAAATCTGGGGGTGTTCAGCTGGGAAGAGAGGGCTTGTGGGAGTTCATAAAAAGGAGGAAGGAGGACTTTTTATAGGGGCAGATAGTGACAGAAAAAAGAGGAATGGTTACAAACTGAAAGAGGGCAGGGTCAGCTTAGATATTAGAAAGAAATGGTTCCATGTGAGGATGGGGAGGCCCTGGCATAGGGGCTGTGGCTGCCCCTGGATTCCTGGAAGTGTCCAAGGCCAGGTTGGGTGGGGCATGGAGCACCCTGGGATAGAGGTGTCCCTGCCCATGGTAGGGGGTTGGAACTAAATTATCTTGAAGGTCCCTTCCAACCCAAACCATTCTGTGATTCTAAACTCATGGAAATGTAGGTACGCAGGCATGTAGCAACATATTACAATGCTACAGATGCATGATTCATGTGTATTAGGCACACATACATGACAGTCTAAAAAGCCTGCAAGTTCTACTGTGTTGTGTGCATAACAAATATTTAATATATGTGTAATCGTAACCTGTGTGTTGTGAAAAAACTGTCAAAGGATTCCCACGGGTGGAAATTAATTATTATTAAACCACAAAATCACTAAAGGCCATTCCTAGAGGTAACTGACCCAGTTCTTAGCCCTGTGAAACCTCTGAGATCCCTGTGGTTCTCCTTGACCACAGGACAAGGTTTAGCTGCCAAATTACTCAATCCTGTGCCCCTGCCGCGGTGCCAAGCTGTGCCCAGCTCTTCCCCATGCAAAGCCCCACCTTTCAGGTGCACTGCTGCCGTGGTTTGCTGGTCCCCTGTGTCACAGGTGTACTCCCCAGCATCAGCTTCACTCAGGTTGTGGATTGTCAGCTCAGCCAGGGATCCCTCCTGGCGCATCTTGTATTTGTCACTGGGTCGCAGCACTGTCCCTGCCTTCTTCCACTGCACACTGGTGTTGGGTTTGGAGAGCTCACAGCTCAGAGTGACACTGCCACCTTCCTCAGCTTGTTGGTTCTGGAGTGGCTGTGTGAAGGTGACTGAAGCAGCTAAACCAAAAAAAAATTAGAGGGGGAAAAAAATAATATGTCATTGCTGACTGCATAACAAACCTTGTGTTTGATCAAACTCTGATGCCATCCTAAATTTGATTCAAACTCAATTCCAAGGTTAGTTTAAAAGCAAAACAAGGAATGACAGAAAGTGTTGGATTTCCAGGAATTCTAAGCACTCTGCTCTCCTGAAGAATCACTGGACACTGCACACACTGAGCGCCTCAAGGATTATGCTCCTTCTTGCACAGGTATGGATACAGAGTTTTGAGCATTCTGTGCATTTATCTCCAAATGGGTACCAAAATCAGACCTCAAAAGCCTACTCCTGATATCCAAGTTCTTGTGTATTTGGGAGAGGGCATGGAGGGTCTTTCTATAATATTCCTTATTTGAAAACTGGACCAGCAGAGAAAGGAACACTGGCAGTCTCTGTGCTGCTGGTATCACTGGTGGGTCAAGGTGGAGATTTGATGGGTGGATTTATGAAGTGCCACATGTAGAAGTTTAGCTCCTCAAGTCCAGTTCCCTGGAAGAACCTCAGTGGTTCCACAGTTATTGGTGTGTATATATATATATGTATATATTTTTTTTTATTTTTTTTTTCCAGCCAATTGGCTGAATTGGCATTTACAGTGTGACTGCACAGGCTTCCTCAGCTTCCTGGGTTTGGAGTTTTTCTCAAGGAGTGATGGAGTGGCTGAGACAACACACAGAGACACAAATTGGCCAACACCATCAGAGGAGCTGCTTACAGCACCAATATTCTGGTATCCTTGAGTCATGGAATGAGTGTGACTGCAGGCAGGTGTGTGCCTTTCATGGGAGAGCCCTCAGGGATATTTCAAAAGGTGGGATTTAACAATATCCTGGCTCATCTTTGTTTTTCCTGATCATGTGTCTCAGAAAAAGTCACCTTGATATTGTATTTGTATCAGATCAGATTGGAAAAAAACAGATATATCATCACATGACACTTATTTTAAAGATCTTTGTCACTAGAAGTGTTTAGGTGCCTTGCTTATTAGCTGGAGTTGTGTCCAAGATTGAGCAATTTCACCTGGATCACCATTTTTCCAGGTGAAATACAGCTCAAAGGATGATTAAGCATCAAAAATAGTCCTATTCTAATTGAGCTCCAGCCCTGGCTGTCTGAGTGGCCAGAGAGAGGCCACAGGGTCTGAAAGTGTGGAAGTAATTCCCACACTTGAGTCCTTGCATTTTTTTTTTCTATAGACACCACAGGACTTCCAAAAGCAGAAGGACTCAGCTGATTTTGACAGCACAGCATGTCTGAAGTCAAGGAGAGTAGAAAAAAATCCTCTTGGCAGAGCCTAACTGAGGGAGTGGAGTGAGTTTCTTACCTTAAAAAAAAACCCCAACACAATGCACCTTTAACAGTCAAAGTGGCTGTTGTTTGTTCATTTCCATTATCACAGGTGTATTTACCAGAGTCTTCTGGTTTTAAGTGATGAATCTTTAAAGTATGGACTGTTCCCTCCTGCCTGATTTTATTACTTGGAGCTTGGGGAGATCACCTGGGGGCCCTTTTCCATTTCACCTCAGCACTGGGCTGGGAGAGCTGGCAGCTGAGGACAGCTGTATCCTCCCCCTGCACTTCCCTGCTCTGCAGTTTCTCCTTAAAGACTGGAGGTGGCACTGAAATTACAAACAAAGCAAAGGATTTTGTGTTTGCTTTGCTTTGTTTTCCAGGCAGCTTTGTCTCGTTTCCTGCACTATTAAAGCTACAGCTGAACGGTTGAGTATTCAAAAAAATCCTCTGACTTCTGTGTTACCTATTGAGGGGTTAAAAGAAGCTTCTAAGTGGGAAGGAGAAGGATTTTGGTTGAAGAATTTAATCAAAATAATGTTTAGGAAAGAGAGAGAGAAAGAGGGAAGGAAGGAAGGAAGGAAGGAAGGAAGGAAGGAAGAAAGAAAGAAAGAAAGAAAGAAAGAAAGAAAGAAAGAAAGAAAGAAAGAAAGAAAGAAAGAAAGAAAGNGGAAGGAAGGAAGGAAGGAAGGAAGGAAGGTCTGAGCAACCTGATCTGGTTCAAGATGTGGAGAGATTGGGCCAGATGGCTTTTAAAAGTCCCTCCAAACCCAAATTATTCTATAATTCTATAAGGGAAGTGGAAGCAATGAAAATTCCAGGTCTCTCCATCCAAGTAGTGAAGTGAAGCTAGCAATTTCTCCAGGAATCAGTGAGCTTTGGGAAGAGGGTGAAATGTCCCCTGTTTATTGAAGTCACAGATGCTTTGAAGCACAAGCACTCCCAAGATACAAGTGGGGTGAATTATAGCCTTGAATTTGCTGCCAGCATAAGCAAAGCACCCCCTGTTCCCACTGATCCTGTTCCACACCACAGGGAGCCCTCACCTTTCACCCTGAGCTCTGCTGTCGACGTGTGGGGTCCCACCCGGAAAGTGACAGTGCCAATGTCCTGCTCAGTCACCTTCCTCAGGGTCAGGGTGTGGATCTTGCCCTTCTCCACAGAGATCTCATTCATTTCGTTGTTCTGCAGAGCCACATCCTGCAGCTTCCATTCCACATCCCTGGCGTTCTCGTGGGAAACCTGGCACTGAAAGGTGACATCGTCCCCTTCGGACACCACCCTGTCCTTGAGGCCGCTCACGATGGTCACGTCAGGCTCTGCAAGGAGGCAGAAATGGCAAATGGGAGGAAATGAAAGGGAAAATGTGGATCAAACCATGGAACCACGAGTAATACAGCCTGCAGTGGACTTGTGGAAGTCACCTGCTCCAAAGCAGGTGCAGGTTGTTCAGCACCTTGTCCTCCAAGGGCCTCCAAGGGTGGAGGCAGCACAGCCTCTCAAACCACATTTCAAACACTGCCTTCAGTGTACTTGGTAACAGGACAAATGAATTTTGGATAGTGGCTTTACCACTTGTCCTTGCTAAGAGACGCACTGCATATTGATTTGTGATTTTTAATGCTTGATAGGGTGATAAAGGCTTGAATGTTGGATGTCAAAATTAGGATTTTGAATTTTTTTCCATTTACACTTATCGTCACAGCATAACATTAAAGCCTGATCCTCTCTATTGTATTTCTGTGAACAGATCTGCATTTACTCCATGCTGAAGCTCCAAACTGGCTGAGGCCCTGGCTGGCTTTGTCCTCTCAGCAGGACTCACTGGCTTAATGCGAGCACAGGAGTTCTGCACTGTAGTTTGCCTGAGTCCTGCCTCTAGGACAGCTGGGCACCCATGCAGGGATCACACACACAACCCTCAGTGGGCAGAAACTGTAAATACTCCAAACCCACTGGGGAATACCAAAGGAATCATAAAATCACTAAGGTTGGAAAAGACCTCTAAAATCGTTGACTCAAACCATTCAAAAAGCAGCCCAATCTCACTCTGAGCAAGCACAGTGGATATTCCTACAACTGAGGTCACCATCTGCACAAAAAATGCTGCAGCTGGGTGTGATGTGCAGGGGATCTACAACGTGGAGCAGCCCGTGGAGATGCTGGGGGTGTTTGTTCCACACCAGTGGTCCAAGCTAAGCTCTGCAATGATATTAAGGCCAGATGCAGCTGCCATGTGACTGGAAGCTGGGGCTGGACCATCTGTTCAATCCCATGCACATGATGTCAAGCAAACATTCCAAGCCATGAGTCACAGATTACATCTGCCTTATCCTCTCCTGTCCACCAAGTCAATCTTTGCCTTTGGTGCATCCACTGACCATGAGGTTTTTTTATAATACCCATCCTATGTTGACCACAATAACTCATTTTACGTGATGTATGTGCATATAACCCAATCATGTTGCGATATCTTAGTTCCCTAAGGGAAAATCTCCTCGTTCCAATAAACAGGTCTTGCCTTTCACAGTGAGTTTGGCTGAGCTGGTCTGGTCTCCAGCCTTGCAGGAATATTCTCCAGCATCTGCAGGCTCCAGGTGGTGAACACGGAGCTCCCGGAGGGTCCCATCCTGCCACATTTCATACTTGGAGCTGGAGTGCAGGAGGGCTCCATCCTTCCTCCACTCCACTTCTGCTTTGCTGACGGAAATCTCGCAGCGCAGCCTGGCTGTTCCTCCCACTTCCACCTCCTCGTTCCTCAGCTGCTGCTTCAGCTGGGGTTTGATGGCTGTAAAATGAGAAATAAATAATACATGAGCTGTTTGCTTGAATGCCAGGTCTGCACAGCTCAGCACAAGGCACCTGGGCTCTGGTGCTGCTGTACAATTTTGCAGTAAGTGGTGATAGGATAATAAAACCATTTTTCCCCCCATAAACAGACCTATATTGTGTACATCTAGAGGATCAGAAAGTTCCCCAAATGTCTTTATATCCCATAAAGTCCAGGCATCCACATCACACCTTTATGCCTCTTCTCTGCATATTCGAAACTCCAACACACAAAGGTTCTGACTCAGCAAAACCTGGCACTTTCTGTTTAAACCAGTGTAAATCTTTGCACTTTTACAGAAATACTCCTGATTTTCAAAAGCTAAATAATGTAAAGCTTTAATTTCTGATTTCTCAGCTGTTCTTTCAAGACCCAGATCATCATCAGTGAGTTCTTCCAGGTGATGCACAAATGGACATTTATTTAAGTAGAGCATGGAACAGCTCAGACAACAGCTTGTCACTGGTGGAAACAAGAAGGGGATATCCATGGGGTGTGTGTGAGCGGTTGGAAAAACAGGAATCTCAGTGCCTGTGGTTCCAGAAAAACACTACTGTGAGACAGGTAAAGCAATCACTGGGCTCTTTCACTCTGTGGCTGCTTTTTGAGTCAGAGTCAGCAAAAATATGTTGTTTGAAAGGTTATGGCTTAGATCAAAGCCACAAATTCCACCCAACTTTGAGATATACACAAACATTTCATAGATGGTGCTGGGATGGCCCTGTTTGAGCAGGGAGGTTGGACCAGTGACCCACACCATGACTCTGTGATCACTCAGACATTATTCCTAGTTTGGTTAAACACAGCATTCTCGGAATCTGCACAGGGAGATTAAAAATAGCAACCTCAAAATGCTTTTCTTGTGTGATGTGTGACTTGCTATTGATTCAAGAGAGCCAGCAAAATTGCAAAACACCAAAAAGAGTTCTGTTAATACTTTAAAATCCCCATGACACAGAATTCCTTGCTTTTATCATATCAGAGAAAGGGGTCAGTGCACTGCACTCTGTGCTCTACAAGTTTAACAGGAACCCTGTCCCACCAGATCCACTTTTCTGTACTCTGCTTTATGACTGGGCAGCTCTTTTCCTCATTATCTTGACTTTTTGGATTAAATAACATCATTCACACAGTTCCACCAGTGCCTCTTCTCCTGCATCCCAGCCGGGTGCAATGCTAACCATTCACTCTGAGGACTGCAGTGCTCTGCTGGTCTCCCGTGTCACAAGTGTAATCAGAGGCATCCTCTGGCTCTACATTATGGATCACAAGCTCAGCTGTGCGCCCACTTAATTTAATTTCATATTTGGCACACGGGAAGAGCTCCATGGTGCCTTTCCTCCACTCCACGGCCGCATTATCCTTTGTCAGCTCACACTGGAATTTCACTGCGCCTCCTTCCTCTGCCTCCTTGTCCTTGAGCTGCTTTTGGAAAAGAACTGGCAGAGCTAAAAGAGAAAAGAAAAGGATCAACAGGATCTTTTAGTGAGGCCTGAGTCAAGTCCTGGTTAATACAGACTGACACTTGGAGAATAAGATATTCTGCTTTTCACTGTGATATTCCTAGGTAGGATCCATGTTTTCTAATTTTCCTGGTGCAATTAGGAGATCTTGCTGCATCAGAAGAAGCCATCTGCACTCATATCATTTATTTCCTTTGCTCCTTGACTCAAATCCTTCCCAGTGGTGAATTCATTGAATGATTTTATCCCTCAGTTGAACTAACAATGATCTCAAGAGCAAAGAACTTCAAAACTCCGTGGACAGCCTTGACAGGTCAGGGATGTCGTTGTCTGTCTTCTTACAGGATTTGAAAGAAAATATTCTTTTTAAATACTCAAACAACATGTCATGTGAAATGTCCAGGTGTTATATTAAATCATTGCTTTTTTCTTAATTTCTCCTCAGGCACAAAGCTTGAAAGTATTTCCTATAAGAACCCAAAATTCAAACACAGCACTGGAAGAACCAAGTATCATCCTCTTCCATTCTTATTAAAAATAATAATAAAAAAATCCTATCAGATGAAAAGGAAAATATTTATAGAGAATAAGAATAATGCACTTTAAAATACTCATATTGAAATGGTTGTTTTTCCTGTTGGAGGAACCTGTTCCTTTAGGAGCCAGCTCACACCACGTACCTTTCACATTGAGAGCTGCCCTGGTTTCCTGATCCCCCGTGTCACAGCTGTATTCTCCTGTGTCTTCTAATCTGAGATTGTGTATCAAGAGCTCTACCAGGCATCCCCTCTGCCTCATTTCATATTTCTGGCTGGGCTGCAGCCCCACTCCTCCTTTCCTCCATTCCACTGCAGCACTGGGTTTCGACAGCTCACAGCAGAATGCGGCTGTGCTTCCTTCCTCAAATTCCTTATTCTGTAAAGGTTGCTTAAACGTGATGGGCAGTGCTGTAAAATTTGAGAGGAAAACGTTTCAAGAGTGTTTTAGTGCAAGAAGGATCCAGTCCTACCACCATCCTTCAGGTATGACTTATTCTAATGATTCCATAATCCTGGGGATGCAGGATCTCTGTCTTGGCAGAATCTTTCATGAACCACTAAGGGAACCAAGAGCTGAGGACAGGCAAGATTTGGTCTTAGTGGTCAACAGAATGGCCTGGTTTAGGGTCTGAAGGAGCCAGACTTTGCTATGGAAGAGTTTCCATGCCAGCTATGGATGCTTTGGGCAAAGATCACTGGGATTCTTTTATACAGATCCCTGCCCCTTAATAGAGGTCTGTGAGTTTGCAATGTTAAAGAGAATTTCTGCCCCAAATAAGGCTTCTATCAATGTATAAAAGATCAGGTTAGTATTGATCTCTTGGTTAGAGATTACAGTGAAGTGATAAATGGGAGGGGAAATTCAGATTTCAGGATTTCAGTTAAGGCCTTGCTCTGGATGGTACAAAGAATGAAGGAAGACAGGTGTGGATTCAAGTTGTCTGCAGTCAGCATTTGAACCTGAAGTTCAAAGCCTCCAGTAACAACACAGCACATTCATATATCACAGAAATCCCTTATCCCCCAATTGGTGCATCTCTTACCATCCCAGGCAGGCATTACATCCAATTAGACATCCCTTATCCCATTCCCATATCCAGCCACAATCCCAGCACTCAGGGCAGGAGGGTTCAGCATTTTTTTACATCATTACAACATTCAAGACCAGCTTGGCTGAGGCTGTGAACAACCTGGTCTAGTGGAAGCTGTCCCTGCCCATGGCAGGGGGTGGAATGAGATGAGCTTTAAAGTCCTTTCCAACCCAAACTATTTTGGGATTCTAAGATTTAATTGCTTTCACACCTCAGATACTGCAAGAAGAACCTCTCTACCTTGCTGTGTGCCATGCCCATGAGGAATTCTGGCATGGACCAGCAGCAAAACAAATCAATGGCCGCAGAGAGCACCAGGAAAAGCTCCTTGCACTTCACTCCTACTGAGCCAAGGGTCACCACTGCCTACCATGCACAGCCAGCACAGCCCTGGTCTGCTGGTGTCCTGAGTCACAGCTGTAAATTCCAGAGTCGTCCAGCTCCAGGTCAGAAATGACCAATTCAGCAGCACAGCCCTGCTGCCTCATCTGGTATTTCACACCAGGGTAGAGAGTGACATCCCCTTTCCTCCACTCCACTGGAGCCTTGGGTTTGGTGAGCTCACACCTCAGGGTCACCGTGCCACTTTCTTCTGCCTCAGCATCCTGGAGCTCTTGTTTGAAAAGGGCTGGTAGGGCTATAAAATAGAAATATTACTTGGACCTGCTGCAGCTGGGGCTTGGGAAAAAGGAAGTAGAAGGAAAATAGCACCAAAAGAGAGAATTTTTCCCAGATGTCTCTAAACCTCAATGCTCTAGATTCAAACTATGAAGCTATTTCCCCAGAGAAGTAATAGGAATATCTGCAGAGCAAGAAGAAATGGATTTCAAGAAGTTACATTTGCCACGAAATATGTAGAACCTAATCTATGATCTAAAATTGGAATAATAGTTTTCCTACTGTAAAAGCAGCCAGCATGCTGCCCTGATCACTGAAGAAGTGTTCTGAAGATCAGCAGGGAATTTTCAGAGTTCAGATTCCCTCCTAATACAGAGACCTGCAAGAGTTCATACTCCCTCTTAAGGCAGGGAATTTTAAAGGTTCAGATTCCCCCTTAAGGCAGGCCATTTGCAGGAGACATTTTCATTATTCTGACAGCAAAATACAGAAAAAATGCACTTAGCTCTGCATGGCAATTCCCATTTTCTGCCTGACCACTCCATGAGCTGCACAGACCAGGCTATTCTGCACACTTCATGATTTACAGTCCTTTCTTTTAGCACCACTAAACAACAGCTGCTATTTTTATTTCCAGAAGATATTACAGCCTCTTCCCTTTTGTTTTTTACCATTGACTGTCAGCTTGGCAGTTGTCTGCTGATCTCCACACACACAGGTGTAAACTCCAGCATCCTCCTCCTCCAGCTCATGGATAATCAGCTTTGCAACAGCACCATCCTGACTCATTTCATATTTGCTGCTCTCTTTGAGCTCCTCCTGCCCTTTCTTCCACTCCACCTCAGCAGGCTTTGTCAGCTCACACTGCAGAGCAGCTGTGCCATTTTCCACAGCTTCCAGGTCCTTCAGCTCTCTCTTGAATTCTGGAGGCAGCACTGAAGAGTAAAAGAGTTACCACAGAGAGGGTGAATTTTCCTTAAAACACAGCTTGGTGAGGTCCTGGGGGAGAGGTTTCATGGGGCAATACCAAGTCCTGATCCAGGTCAGTGGAACACAATGGAAAAATCCTCCCCAGCTTCCCTGGACCCTGGATCAGGGCAAGGAAAGTGAGATGAACCAGCACAGCTGAGGGGGACAAACACAAACAGGGAATGTTTTCCCCAATTCTATAAAAGGAGGAAGGCACAGAGAGGAACCAAAAGCAAACAGAAAGGGATGGGAACAGAGATTTGGGCAGGTTTGGAGGATGTTCACCCCAAGGATTACATTACCATGAACTGTTAAGGCAGCAGTGCTGGTCTTGTCTCCACACACACAGGAATAATCCCCACTGTCACTCAGCTCCAAGCCATGGACCACCAGCTCCACGGCACATCCCTGCTGCCTCATGCTGTACTTGGTGCCCGAGGTGAGGGTGTGCTGGCCCTTCTTCCACTGCACACAGGCAGGAGCCTTGCTCAGCTCACAGTGCAAAGTGGCTGTTCCACCTTCTACCCCTTCCTGGCTGGTCATTTCTTCTTGGAAAAACGGAGGCACAGCTGAAGGACGCAGGTAAAATGTGTTACAAACTGAGGGTGTCTCCAGGGAGGGGTGAGGAAGTGACAGGGGAAAGTTGTCAAGGATGGGTGAGCACCAGCCACAAAGAGAGGAAAGAGGAATGAAAATATCCTAGTGGGAATAGACAACCTAATTCTTTTGGATTTGCCCTAGCTCCCTACAGCAAAACTGCACAGTCCCCAACAGATTTACACCTGCTTGCTACCCGTTTCCTCCTCAGAAAAAGGCAGAATGCCAGCTCTGAGCTCCTCAATTCACATGTATTGGTGTTTTCCACAAACTTCATGGCTTTGCACTCTCTTTTCCTACTCACAGAGCTGCTCTGCTGTGCTCTGACTGTTGACACAGCTCCTTACTCATCCTCACTCTTTCTTCCTTGAGATATCCTTGAAGAGGCGTATCTGGGACTCACAGATCCTTCTTGACCCCAAAGTAAATCTCCAGCTGCTGAATTCCAGCCTGGGTTCTTGTCTCGGAATACATTTT
This sequence comes from Rhabdornis inornatus, assembly GCA_013397075.1. Lineage (NCBI taxonomy): Eukaryota > Metazoa > Chordata > Aves > Passeriformes > Rhabdornithidae > Rhabdornis > Rhabdornis inornatus. Next base: position 119,248 of record VWZS01008191.1, on the reverse strand, counting down.
GCCCATTTTCCATAATTCTCGTACCCATTGCAACTTGCATCCTTGAAACAAATGTGGTGACCTTCACACATGTCCCTCTATTAATCAGGAGGGATAATGGGATATTTCATCTGTTTAACAAGGTTAGAGATCTCAGATCTCAAAATTAGTGTCCAGTATTAGAGACTTAGTTAAAATATCCAGGCTAGATGACAAGCTTAGCCCTGATTTGGCACATTTCCCATTCCAGCAGTGTTAAGCTGAAACACCAAACTTGTTTGTCCAGCAAACTGTTCTTCCAACAAAGGAAGACCAGAAGGAGGTCACAGAAAGAATTTATTCTTTCCTTAGAAAAATCAGTGTCCCAATGGAAGTTACCTTTGGGCATCAGGGCAGAGATGGTGGGCACAAAGCCCAAAATGGACATAACTTAGTGCAGAGGAAATTATAATTAATGAAGTCTTATTCTGAATACTCCTTATTCCCTGTATTAAAATGGTTGGTATTGAGAACTCCACAAAGGAATGGCAAAGAATAAGCAGATTTGTGGTTTGGAGAAAAAATGCAGGAAAGGAAAGACCAAAGAACAATGGGGTTACATGGTAGGAAAGGAATGGCAGAAGGGAGAGAAGAAAGGAGAGCAGGCTTGTGTTTAAGGAAAGGAAAAGGCAAAAGGATGGCACAGAGAAATGCAGACAGGTATTTTCCAATTTCCACAGCCTGCAGGTGAGGAGGGGCAGGGAACATTTTCAACTTGATGGAAGTTCAGTTAATAAGGATGAACAGACAGAGGTGGAAAATTGAGTGGCTTAGAGCAGGGGACAGAGGTTTCCAGTCAGGAAACAGGAGGTCAGGGATGGCTTTACCCTGTACTGTCAGGACAGCTGTGGTCTGCTGCTCTCCACACACACAGGTGTAGTCTCCTGCATCCTCCTCAGCTATTTCATGGATCACCAGCTCTGCCTTGAGCCCTTCCTGCCTCATTTTGTATTTCCCACTTGGTTTGAGGATCATCTGGTCCTTCCACCACTCCACTGGAGCAGCCTTGGAGAGCTCACAGAGCAGGGAGACTTCTCCACCTTCTTCTGCTTCCTTGTCCTTCAGCTCTTCCTTGAACAGTGGTGGCAGAGCTGGAGGATGCAACATGGACAAAGGGACAGCAGAAAACCAGGATTAAACCCCTCATTTCTACTTTGAGATTGCCTTTCTTCCAGCCTATTGTAGATATTCTTAGCCATAACCAAGTTCAGAAACTCTGAAAGTGTCTTTCTTCATGCATAATGTGATTTCAGTCACCCTGAGGGGTCAGTTCTCTGGGTTTTTGTTGTAATTTATAGAGAAAGAGCAAAACAAAGACCCAGACCTCAGATCAACAGCACTCAAAAACAACACTGCTGGATACAGAACTATTTTACCCACACAAATGTCATTCTTTGGAGGTTGCTGTTGTTAGTTTCTGGTTTGTTTTTATTAAACTGTTACAGCCCCATCTATATGAAAGCAGACAGATTTCAAAAAAAAGCTACTATTAGTTTTAAATTGAAGTTTGAAGGGCCATTACATCTAATAAGAATTTTAGATTCTCATTACTCCTCATTTTCGAAATCATAACTCAAAGACAAAACAACCTAAACAACCTACAGGAATTAAGCTCTGGAATGATAACACTTCTCTCACTCTGCATGTCTGACTTCTTTAAAGAATCTGGAACCTTAAAAAAAAAAACACAGCCAGAGAATTTCCTCCTCTTCCTGCTCCCCCAGCCCTCACTTCTCCCTATCCAGTTCCTGGAGGAGTGGGACCTGACAGTCCATAGCTGCTTGTTTTGGAGAAACTGTGGTGGACTGAAGTGACCTAAGGGGCTGGAGCTGGAAAATACAGATATCCAAGAAGAGGAGACTTGCACATGAGGAAACTTCACATTTTCTCCTTTTAAAGGACAGATTAATAACGACCCAAAAAGTCACCACTAGCGATTCTTTGTCAGGAAGAAATGAGTTATAAATAGAATGAAGGAAGTGGAAGGGATAAAAACAAAGATAAACTACTGACCCAGGGAAGAAGCAGCTACATTTCAGAATTATGTCTATCTCAAGAGATATTTATCAAGTTTAATAAGTTCTTTTTACCATGAACTGTTAAGGTTGCTGTTGTGTTCTGCTCACCACACACACAGGTGTAATCTCCAGCATCTTTTACTTCTAGGTCAGGAATGACCAGCTCTGCAGTGGTGCCAGACTGTCTCATCTGATATTTGTCACTTGCTTTGAGCACTTTGGGCCCTATTTTCCACTGCACAGGAGCTCCTTTGGTTAATTCACATCTCAGAGTGACTGATGCTCCTTCTTGGGCTTCTTCATCCTTCAGCTGTTCCTTGAAAAGCACTGGCAGGGCTGGGAATGGAAAGCCAATAGAAAGTGTATTTAAACTAAGAGATCAGCATCGTGAATTCTCAGCTGAAGTTCAAATCTGGTCAAATCAGCGGTTTGAGGTTGAGGTTATCACTATGAAGATCTGGAAAATGGAATCCAGCAGTAAGACAGGAAGTGCTGAGATGACAGGCCAAAATCCAAGATTTAAGGTAGAATTTAAAGGATTTATCACAGGACAGAACATCTCAGCTTGTCTGACATTTCCTGGGTGCAATTCCCTTGAACCTACAACACAGCAGCGTGTCTGCAAGGAGAGACAGTCCTGTCCTCAGCTCCCTTTTCAGCAACACCAGACCAAAAATAAACACCTGAACAAGAACTGGACAGGAAGAAACAACAGGTAAACACTTCATGGGAGTTTCAGAGAAACAGAAAATGGACAATCATCTGCATTTACCCTTCACTGCCAGAGAGGCTGTGCTGTGCTGGTCCCCACACATGCAGGTGTAGTCTCCTGCATCCTGCAGCTCTAGGTCATGGATTTCCAGCTCTGCCAGGGCACCCTCCTGCCTCATGATGAATTTTTCACCTGCCCTGAGTATTTTGTTCCCTTTCTTCCATGCCACAGCTGCAGCCTTGCTCAGCTCACAGCTCAGAGTGACTGTTTGGCTTTCCATGGCTTGCAGGTCCTTCAGGTCTTCTTTGAAAAGTGCTGGCAGGGCTGAAGGTCACAAAATGCACAGAGGACATTAAAAATGACATGTGGCACACGGGTGACAGGAGGGGTGGGGTGGTACAGAAGCAGAGAACACTTTAGGGTAGAAACAGGGTGTTTTCCTCATAACTCTGGGACATTGGACAAAACAAAAGACAAAGAGAAAAGCAGCCTGGATACAACCAGATCTTACAGAGGATTTACAGATTTAAAGAAACAATTCAGCCAGAGGTGAACACAAAACCAGTATCAACGAGCTGGCATAGAAATCCACAATAATACAGTTGTTTATAATACAGATAATATATTTATAATATAATGTAGATAAATAATACATAAAATAATACAGATATATTATCTTTACCATGCACTATCAAGGCTGCTGTTGTCTCCTGCTCTCCACACACACACGTGTACTCTCCAGCATCTTTCAATTCCACATCCTGGATAAGCAGCTTCCTGACCGTGCCCTCCTGCCTCATTTTGTACTTGTCACTGGTTTTGAGCAAGGTGCTGCCCTTCCTCCACTCCACGGGGGCAGCTTTGGTCAGCTCACAGCTCAGAGTGGCCACTTGACCCTCGGTCACCTCCTCGTCCCTCAGGCTCTCCTGGATGCCTGCAGGCAGCACTGGGGATGCAATGGGAACAGGGTTAAAGGGAGCAAACACAGCCTGCAGGTGAGGGCATGGGGAAGGAAAGACTTCTTCAGACTTGACCTCACATCTGCTTCAAGGATTAGGTCCCAAAACCACTCTGTACATGGAACTGGGGGAAGGTTTCACCCCTAAATCCCAAAATTCATCCTCGTGGTTATGCCACGCAAGGTGAGACTCAGAGGGACTGTGCACAGATAGCAATGGTGATAGAAACAATTCAAACCATGATCTCAATAAGGATGGCACTCAGAGGGACTGTGCACAGATAGCAATGGTGATAGAAACAATTCAAACCATGATCTCAATAAGGAAGGCATCCAGATGGAGCTGGTCATTACCATGCACTGCCAAGGAAGCTGTGGACTGCTGCTCCCCACACACACAGGTGTAATCCCCAGCATCACTCTCGGTCACACTGTGGATCACCAGCTCTGCAGTGACATCCTTCTGCCTCATTTTGTATTTCTCACTAGGTTTGAGGGCTGTGTGTCCCTTTTTCCACTCCACTGGGGCAGGTTTGGTCAGCTCACAGTGCAGAGTGACTGCTTCACCCTCCTCGGCCTCCTCGTCCCTTAACTCTTCTTCGAACAGAGCAGGAAGGGCTGAGAAACAGAGCAGCAAAGGTTTTCATGACAAGCAGCTCCTGACCACTAAAATAAACAATGTTCACCAACATCTATCCCTGCCTGGTAGTGAGCATCATCTCACAGAAGGAAGAGGCTGATTTGTGTCATAGGCAAAAATGCTCTCGTCATTTCTTTCAGCAAATATTAAAGAAATTTGCTGATTGGTTTAGAGATTTATGGAAAATAAACAGCAGAAATGGGGAAACTTCATGTATGGTCAAAACTGCAACTTTCTCAGCATAACCCAGCCTAGAAAATTAACACAACAGGTTACACCATGATAAAGAAAAAAGTTGAAGGAAAAAATTATACCCTTTTAATTTACATTTTAAGGATGCATTCAGACCTAGCCCATAGTTAGGATGAGATTGAAGAGTAGAATCAGAAAGAGATCCTGAAAATGCTTGGGTAGGAATAAAAAGGAAAGAGAAAGATGATGTAGCCACTGCAGAAATCTGCCATAAATCCCTCACCTTAGGCTGTTCAGGTACTTTCTGACACCTCATCCCTTTTAGAACAACAAACAGAGTTATTCAGACTGTAAGACTGGATAGAAATGTGGCAATATGGGGAAGCAATAGGATGGGATGACATCCTCTAAGTCTCTGGAATGGAGTGGGAACTACATTTGGATATAAAATAGCTAAAAAGAGCTCTAGAGGATGGTCTCCAATTCCTGACCCTGATCAGTAAGAAAGAAATAATTGAGAATAAGGATGTGGAGGATAATTGTGCAGACATTAATGTAAATAGATTGGAAGGAAGGAAAACAACAAGGGAGATGTTGGTCTGCCTCTCTTTCAGGAATGGAAGTTGATGATGAGTGGATGTGGGGAAAGCTGAAGTATTTAATTAATTTTTCTCCATTGCTATTAAATGTTAGTTTTAATTAAGGAAGCTATAGAAATTCTGGCTTGGAAAAGAAAAAAAAAAAAAGGATTAGAGAATATTTCAATAAGTGTATTCTCAAAGCAGCTTGGTGAAATTTGTCCTGGAATTCTTAAGGTGCAGGCACAACCAATTTCAGATACTGACAGTGACACTGGAGAAATCAAAGAGAGTGGCTGATGTTCCTCAAGTATGGAAAATACAGAAAATAAGAGGTGAAAAATATACCTCAGATTGAAATACACACATTTAGTTCTTGCTGTGTAAACTGAGATTCTGAAATCCCAGAGAGTAAAGAAAGAAAAATCACTGGTGTAAAGTCAGTGAAGCTGACAGAGCTCCAAATGTAAATGTCTGAATTAAAATGAGCTGGAGCTGTTCTTGATTCCCATGGTCTGAGTTTGATAGATCTCCACTGAGAAAAATGGGAATTTGGGACTACTCCTTGGTCTTGAAGCTGAATCCCATTCATAATGCTGGTCATAGAAAAAGAGAGAGAGAGAGCAGAGAGAGGATCCAAGGAATTATGGCCATCTCAATTTAATTACTTGAAAAACTCAGATTTGCTTCATGAAACTCAGATTTCCTCATGAAGGAGTGGACCAGGATAATTTCTTCTTGGTGTAGGTTAAGCTTCCATGACAGAAAGACACATTATATGGTCTACATTATTATTTTAGCAAAGTTTTAACTTTGATATAGGTGGAAATACAGAAGGGAAGTGCTACTAATCTGAAAACCAGTTACAGGATGTTGGACCGGGGTTTACACTCACAAAAAAAGAATTAATTGAGCAGAGTTTCTCACTATGCTCAGTTTAGGATTATTCAGCATTTTCTGTAGTGACTTGACAATGAAATGTGAAGTTTCATTAATTGTGAATATGATCTCAAAGTGGGAAGGGAGAGAGGGTGAAAACATTTCTTTAAACTGGATTAAGACATAGAAGACTTGTATGAAGCAGTGGTGATAAAATAGGCTTCAATTCAGCAAGGGCAGATGGAAAATATTTAGGGAAAAATAACACCACAAATACAAGAAGGAGCAGATCTGCAGTGAGGGATTTGGGGTTGCAAGAGTCCATGGAGCAAGTGCAAGTCAAAAAATTCAAGTCTGATGCAAATAAAGAAATTCTCATAATCAAGCTGTATAACTGGGAGTGTCATATTACTTCTATTTTCATATTTTTATACAAATATCTCTCCATTTCTATAAAATTTGAAATAAGTATTTTGAAATAAGTAATTTGACTTCAGATGGTTCAAGAAAGACTTTTGTTGAAATAAAGAAGAACTTTCTGACAGAAATTGTAGTGACTTGGGGCTCAAGGATGGACTGACCAGTACAAGTCCATTTCAATTCTATTTTTCATGGTTAAATTGGAAGTTCAAGACTGAAGCAATTACTTTTTTATTAGAAAATACAAAGATGGGCAGAAAAGCAAAGAAATCCACTCCCTGAAGTCAGACCTAATGGATTTCTAGGTGAGAAAGAGGCTGAAACTACTTCTGACTGTCCTGCATTAATAGTGAAAATAAAGTTTCCCTCTCTTCCATGGAAAGTTTGCAGATGAATTTGGTTGAGGACTCTGAAATATTGTCCTGCTCTAATGCTGAGTATTCTGCAGTACCTGAGTAAAACTCAACATTATTCTTGGTCAGAGTTACAAAGAAAATTACACTGAACCAAGTTTTCTTCTTAGTATTTAAAATTACTTCTCAAATTCTGATGCAACTTGAAATAAAATTGCTCTTCTAAGGAGCAATGAATATTGAGCTCAATTAAAGAGCTATGAATGTTCCTGCTGCTCCATCTGTCTAGGTTCAAGTCAAAAGTGAGTAAACAGAATAAAAAAAGCAAATCTCTGACATCCTCCAGCCTTCGGTGTGGTACAAAGAAACACAGCCCTGCACCAACAAGAGCAAGGAGAATAAATAGGGAAAATGTTAGTAAAAACAATGGAGTTACAATTGTGGCTAGAATTGGACAGAAAAACACAATGAAAAGAAGAAAGTCTGTTACAAACAGAATTAATGATGGCAAGAATACAGAAAGAACTTGCTGTGTGTCAGTACTGAGGCTTCCAGAGGAGGAGGCACAAACACCACCCAAAAATGTCCCAAAAATGTCTGTGCTCTTTACCATGCACTGTGAGTGCTGCTGATGTCTTCTCCTCTCCACACACACAGGTGTACTCCCCAGCATCCCTGACCTCCAGAGCACGGATCAGCAGCTGGGCTGTGCTGCCCTCCTGCCTCATCGTGTATTTTTCACTGGCTTTGAGCACTTTGTGCTTCTTTCTCCACTCCACGGGGGCAGCCCTGGACAGCTCACACTGCAGAGTGGCTGTTGCACCTTCTGTGGCTTCTTCATCCCTCATCTCCTTCTGGAAGTGCACAGGCAGGGCTGGAGGGGTCAAAAGGAGCAGAATGTGGGATCATGGCAGAGACTCAACCATTTTGTGTGGCCTGACAACTGTAAGTGATAAGCAAAATCTTTCCTAATGAAATCCCATCAGGATTGGTGACCACTCTGAGAACCATCAGAGACTCGTTTGGAAAGCTGGAAAACACCTCATTCATTAGTCAGAGAGGGTTTTTTATACTGAAGTCCATGGTATGAAATGAAGAACCACATCAGTCTCAACCTCAGACCTGCCTGCCTGAGACCTACCTTGGATATTGCCTGCTAGAATGGAAAATAAAGCTTCACCAGAGCATCTAAATTCTATGGAAATGCAAATTGTTAGTGAAAAAGTTTATAAATGAACCTATATCTGAGGCATCACTTTCACTTTTCCATGAGTGACCTTTAAAAGGTCCTTTCCAACACAAACTACTCTATAATTTCACCTCACAGAATGGTCTAGCAGAGCTTGACCATCAAATTATACTGAAATATAAAAAATATCTCTTCCACAAATCTTCTCAACTTTAAGATTGTGACATCTTCGCAATCAACATCACAATAATGTGTTTTTTTATTTCTCAGCACCTACTGCTGAACATAAGGATCAAGAAAATGAGTTAGCATCAGGATGAATATCTGCAATTTTTGCCATGAACTTTCAACCTGCACCTGACATGAACCAAACCAGATATTGCTAAACTCATCAGGAACAGGGCTGCACTTTCAAAGCTGACATTTCTATGCTCTTGGAAAGAAAAAAAAAAAAAAAATCTGTTTGAAAATTCTCTCTTTAATTTTGTAGTTCCTTTTTTTCAAATTATTTTTACCATTCACTTTGAGCGCAGCCGTGGTTTCCTGCTCTCCACAAGAGCACGTGTAATCTCCAGCATCTGCCAGGACTAAATCGTGGATCACCAGCTCAGCCACCGTGCCCTGGCACCTCAGGGTGAACTTGTCACTTGTCCCCAGGGTTTTGTGTCCTTTCCTCCACGCCACAGCAGCTCCAGCCTTGCTCAGCTCACAGCAGAAAGTGGCCGTGCCATTTTCTGTGCCTTCCACGTTCTTCAGCTCTTTCTTAAAGTGAGGAGGGAGGGCTGAAGGTCACAGGTGAAAGAGAGCACTTTAAAATTGAGCAAGTACCATGTCTTGACTGCCCCACTGGATTAAAACACTTTAAAATGTTTTAGGATATGCAGAACCTGAGAGCAAGGGGTGATTCCATGATCCCTGATTTGTGCTTTGCAACACACCACATTCAGCATCTCACAGTGACTTGGAAATCAGTGTTGATTTATAACAGCTCTGAGCACCATAAAAGAGTGAGTTTGGACAGCTGGAAAACACCTTATTCATAAATCAGAGGGTGTTTTGAATGATATGAGACATGGCATGACATGGACAACCACACCAGTCTCAACCCCCAACTCTCACTGATTTGGAAACCTGTGAAACTACAATATCAGTAGTGGGAGGTATGTTTTAAAGGCATTTTAAGATATAACAACAGAAAGCTGATCCCAAGATTTCAAGGAACTATGCACAGCTCTTTCTCAAAATCAGATTAAGAATTAAAATGAACACCACATTGCTTAAAATTAAAATTTCATAACTTTTCAATTTCATCCAAGAAAACCAAGTGAAATCTCAATGATATGCCCTAAAGAAATTAATGAGTGAAAATACTTCAGAGTGCTATTTCTGATTTCATCAAGCTTTTCATTATCCACTTGCAGCTTCCATCATCAGGAAAGAGCAGGGACTGAAAAGACTGTGTTGCTGTTTATCAGTCCCAAAGGAAGGGCTTTCACTGGAAGATATTCCCAGTGGTTGGAACAGCTGCCATAACATTTTAAAACAACAGAAGAGAACAAGAGCAGACTGTGATCCCACACGAGGATCACAGATGACAACACAGAGAATTCCTATTAACCCAGATATTTTACCATGCACTGTCAGGGAAGCAGTGGTTGTCTTGTCTCCACACACACAGGTGTAATCTCCTGCATCTCCTTCCTCCAGGCTGTGGATTGTCAGCTCAGCAGTGGTGTCCTTCAGCCTCATTTTGTATTTTTCACTAGGTCTGAGCACCTTCTGCCCCCTCCTCCACTCCACCAGGGCGGGTTTGCTCAGCTCACACTGCAGAACAGCTGTCCTGTTTTCTGTGCCTTCCACATTGACAAGATCTCTTTTGAACAGTGCAGGCAGAGCTATGGGTGTAATATGAACAGAGAGGACATCAAAACCATTAACCAGACCTTGGGGAACTCAGGGCTGGGGCCTGTGGCCAGTCCTTCACTGTTACAGGAAAACAAATCAGTCTGGAAATCTGTCTCTAATAGAATACCACAGGATCCCACCAGGATAATTCCCACCATGACCTGCTTCTAACATTGACTTGTTGCATTCACCACTTCACATCTGATTCCAATACTCCTCTCTACCTATTTCACTCTGAAATAATCTATCTTGAACATGAATGACCTGAATTTTGATTAAAAGTCATCAACCAGGGTGACAGCACTGCTGGAGATCCCTGCCTTTCCTAACATCATGATTTGTATTTCTGGTTCAGAAAAAAAAAATCATAACATAGCTTCAGGTGCACCTTTAACCCAAGATCTCAAAAGATATAATGACACTAAAATCAGGATTACAGGCTTTTTTTAGCAGCATCCAAAAAGTTGTCTTATGATGTGCCACTAAAATAAAATGGAAGTGACCTAGTGATGAAAATGAGGTGGTTAAAAGAGGGGAGGAATAGAAATTCCTCCAGCTGGGAGAAAGAAGACAAAGAAAAAGTGTGCAGAAAATCTGGGAGAACAGATTTCTCCTCAATTTCCCCTTCTCCTTGGCAGCTTTTTACCCTTAAGAGACATCTTAAATAAAAGCTGTTCTTCCATCAATGGGAGCTGTACATGTACTGCTCCTTCTGGAGGGGCAACCAGAGATCATCACCGTTCACCATGGCAGAGCCAGGAACAAAATTTCCTCCATTTTTCCCCAAGTCAGGACTTGCAGAATAATGCTGAGGGGTGGGGATTCATTTAAGTACTGTTTCCTCAGCAAAATATACCTCAGTCCTGCAGAAGAGGAGGGTGGTCACTCATTCCTGAATGGAAAAACCTCTCACTGAGCTCAGCAGATTTAAAGAACTTTCCTTCAGGTTAAGCATGAAAATCCACTAATGTCAGGAAGACACAATGAGAAATCCCCTGAGAACAATCTTCTGCTCAACTCTCGCTCTCTCAGATGAGAAATTCTCACAACTTTTCTTTACTCTGATACAAAGCCATCAGTTTCAAACTGACAGACAGTGGGAGATGGGATGGAACAGCACCAGCAAGCCAAGAAAATGCAGCAGAATCTAAACACCAAAGCAAGTGGGAAGGAGAGAGAGGAAAAGGGATGTCCTTGAGGTACTGCCACCCCAACAGAGAACGGCTTTTTTACCATGGACTGTCAAGACAGCCGAGGTCTTCTGGTCTCCACACACACAGCTGTATTCCCCTGTATCTTCCACCTCCAGATCTCGGATCAGCAGCTCTGCAGCTGTGTCTTCCTGTCTCATCCTGAACTTTTCACTGGGTTTGAGAGCCTTGTCCCCTTTTTTCCACTCCACGGGGACGCCGACCGTGCTCAGCTCGCAGCGCAGAGTGGCTGTGGCACCGTCCGTGGCTTCCCTGTTCTTCAGCCCTTCCTTGAAAAATGCAGGCAAAGCTGAAGGACAGCAACATCAGCAGTGAGATGCAGCGCTCCAAAGAGTTAAAATTATGTTTAAGTTTCCTTTTCCCTCTTATCTTGAACTGGTTTGTCAACATAAGAACAGAGATTCTCATGGGGCTCCATGAAGCGTTGGGAAAGAAATGTCATCACCAGGAGAGGATTTAATATTTGCATTAATCCACAGAGGTATTTTACATGTACTTAAGAGTCACAAATCAATACAAATAGAGGTCAAAAGACCATTTTTTTCCCTGTGAAATTTCAATCGAAAAGAACAAACAATTTGAAATTTCTGGAAAGAAAATGGTTTTCTTTTATGACATTTTAAACCACAACGGGAGGATGTTTGCTGTGTTTCCACATACTTAAGCAAACAAAGAGACATTTTACATTTTAAAAAAAATGAAACCCAGAGTTCCATTTTAAATGTCAGTTTGAAATGAAATTGTTCATTTCAAGACATGGTGGGAAAACAAGCATTTTCACCTGAACTGACATACCCTTTCAAAGATGTCAGGTTCAGTAAAAATCAAAGTTTTCCCTGAGAATGGTTGTCCTTTAGAAGTTCTGGGCCTGTTTTACACAGAACACCAACTGGGCTATAAGTATAAAAGCACTCTGTTGCCTCAGGAATGGAGTATGGGCATAAGACTCCATGGAATAACCTAACCATTTGGAATTTTATGAAACCTTAAAATCCCTAAGACATAATCCCTTTGAAGCAACCCATTTTTGTCCTGAGCATAGTGGGGAGTCTAAGAAAGGACCTTTCAAGGGAAAAGCAAAATGATGGCCCCTAATTAAGAGTGGCAGCAGCCCTGGTTGCCTTATTCTGAGCTTGGACACCAACATCCCTCTCGTGCCACAAATTCCAGCTGCACAGATGCCAGTGGGTGCATTTCACTGGCATTGGTGAGCTGTGGATAATGGTCTGGCTGAAGAAGGAGATGGGGGTGTAACCAGGGGTCTGTCCAAGGGAACAGAGAAATCAGGGTAGCTGCTTCCAGGATGTGCCTTGTTTTGTTTGTTTTACCATGAACTGTTAGCACTGCTATGGTCTGCTGGTCTCCACACACACAGGAATAATTCCCAGCATCCGCCGTGTCTAGATTTTGGATTATGAGCTCAGCCACAACACCTTCCCGCTTCATTTGGTATTTGTCACTTGGCTTGAGGGTCTTGAACCCCTTCTTCCACTCCACGTTAGCAGCAGCCTTGTTCAGCTCACAGTGCAGGGAGACACTTTTACCCTCGGTGGCTTCTTTGTCCGTGAGTCCCTTGGTGAAAAGAGCAGGCAGGACTGCAGAGCAAACACGGACATGGCATCAACCCTGGGAAAGCCTCAATCCATGATTTAATCCCTCTCTTATCTCCCTGGAGCCAGCAGACCTTCTTGGTCTCCTCCAGGATTTAGTTCCTCCACAGTATTTCTCCAACCTCTAACACTTCAAAAGATCATTCCGTCTAATTTTTTTTTTTTTTTCTGTCCTCACACTTTAAAACTTTCTTTAAAATCAAGTCTATCTGCAAAATACTTAACAAACCAATGACCTTTTACTTTATACGCCACAAAATCAAAGACATAAAATTTGAGGCTGTATTTCAATATGACACCCAGAGAATTTTGCTTCCCTTGAGAAAAGCAGGAGTTCTACAGAGGGGCCTGATTCATGGCACTGTCTGATTTTTTATAAATAAGAGTCCCTTAAAGCAGAGCAGTTGCAAACATGCTGTCAGTTTTTTGCAGAAATAAAATATTTGCTTGGGAAGTATGAAGCCAAAATTGGTAAAAAAAGAGCTGGGAATAGCAGGAGCATTAAAAGTCTATTTTTTATTCAGATTGTCCTTGTGCAGCATCAGACATTGATGAAAACTTGTTCCTCTTAGGAGCAACAAGTGCCATGGTCTAAGTCATGAAAAATAAATATTATTCCCACTTTTAGGTCAGTTCTTAAGGGAAAACTTCTAAACAAGCAGCTATTCTGGACTAGGGAGGTTGTGTTGAGTTGGGAACCTGTTCTCCACTTGTCTTTTGACTAAAGCACCTTGGAAGCGTGTCAAGAAGGTATCAGGTGAAAGGAGAAAAAGAGAGAAGGAAGAAAGGATAGGAAAATTAATCAGCAGAAAGGAGGATTGGAAGTACACAAGGATCAGAGGAAGTAGAAGTAAGAGAGGAAGAGATCTTGGAATTGCACAGGTTGACTTGGGGCACGTGCTGAGAGTTTCTTTTTTACCATTTACTGCCAGAGCAGCCGTAGTCTGTCGGTCTCCACACACACAGCTGTAATCCCCAGCGTCTGCCAGATCCAAATCCCGGATTGTCAGCTCCACAAAGGGACCTTCCCGCTCTATTTTGTATTTTTCACTTGGCTTCAGCACCACATTCCCCTTTCTCCACTCAACTGGGGCTGGTTTGCTCAGTTTGCAGTGCAAAGTGACTGCCTCCCCCTCTGTAGCTTCCTTGTTCATCAATTCTTCTTGGAAGAGGATAGGCAAGGCTGAAGGATGCAATACCAACAGAGAAGGAATCAGCACCAGAATGAACTGGAGTTACTGGGCTGCAGTGTGTACAATCAATCAAAAATGCTCTGTTTCTAGCTGGGTACTGTCAAAAAGGGGAGTAAAACCTCCTAGAGGGGAGAGAAATAAATTAAACAATGTACAACATATAGGTGCTGTCTCAAGTCAAAAAAAGCACAAGGGAATACTTTATAATAGGGCAACTCTGGCACTACAGAGCCAAGAAGATGAAACCCCTAAGAAATCACACTGACCAAGCTCTGTTTGACCAGGAAATGCTGCCAAAAGTGCTACATTTGGGGTTTAAAGAGAATCCCAATGGGTAGGAGGGTTACCATTCACTCTCAAAGCAGCTGTGCTCTCCTGCTCTCCACACACACAGGTGTAGCTCCCAGCATCTGTCAGGTCCAGGTCTTGGATGACCAGCTCTACAAAGCGCCCTTCCCGCCTCATCCTGTATTTCCCGGTTGGGATCAGCTCCTTCCCGTCCTTCCTCCAGCGCACGGAGCCGCCCGGCCGGCTCAGCTCGCACTGCAGCGTCGCCGTCCCGCTCTCCGTGGCCTCCTCGTTCCTCAGCTCTTGCTTGAAACGGACTGGCAGGGCTGAGAGATGCAGAATGAGAAGGGATTGCCACCCTACACCCCGCTCAGAGGCTGGATCGTGATTTATCGTGGGTCTACCCAAGCCTTACTCTTTCCACCCTTAAATACATCCTGTCTTTTTTTATGGATGGTAAAAGAAATTCTCTACTGAATTGTTCTGTGGGAATCAACAAAACCATGATCTTGTCTGAGATCATGCACCAAGAGAGACAAACTCATTCTCATCACTACACATGATGAACCCTCCAAAACGGAAAACCCAAAGGAATCTTGGGATTCCATGCTAATTCAGGAAAATACACGTGCAGGACAACACCCTTCTCTTGAGGGAAGGTGAGAAGACAACACAACACACACACACATCCAACATGGGCTATAATAAAATGGAGACTGGGGACAGGAGTGACACAAGCAAGTGGATGGAAAAAAGTAGTGGAAGTAGGACATGAAGGAAGGTTTCGTGAGGGAGCGCACAGAGAGGAGGAGGGAAGAGGTGGACAAAAACATTCCGGAGTTTCACAGGTTATTTCTGCCTTTTTACCGTTCACTGACAAGGCTGCTGTGGTTTTTTGGTTCCCCACTAGACATGAATAGTCTCCAGCATCCTTTGGCTCCAGGTCATGGATCAGCAGCTCAGCCACGGTGCCCTCCTGCCTCATCTTGTACTTGTTACTCGCCCGGAGAAGAGTTTGCCCCTTCCTCCACTGCACGGGGGCCTCTGTGCCCAGCTGGCACTGCAGGGTGGCTGTCCCACCTTCCACAGCTTCCACGGGCTTCAGCTCTTCTTTGAAGAGCATGGACACAGCTGAGGAGTGAAGCATTCTCAGTTTACTTCAGGTGCATTGGCACCACCTGGTGACCTCACACGGGACTTAAAGCCACGATAAATTCAAATTCTCTTGGCACACACAGCAAAGAAGCTCTGACCTACCTGCACCTCCAGAAGTCTGCTGATATTTACTGTAGCAACGAGAGTTTTGGACCAAATAAAAAAAGAGCAATTATTTCCCAATGATTAGAACACCAAAATAATTCCCCTTCTGCTGCCCCAAGTTTTTGGTCACAGACATGTAAAAACTTGTTGAGAAAGTGGAGAGAAGAATGGAATATTCTTTAGTAAAGGGCGTAGCTGAGACCCTTCTTACCTCTTGGCTTAGAGCTTGGACAGGCAGCTCTATCCAAAGCATAAGAGACATTTCATAGGGAAGAAAAAATATTACTTTATCAGGTACCTCTGATTGATGTATTTTAGCATGAAGTTATCCCAAAAAACAAAGAACACAACGGACTCAGCCAGAGCTGCCTCATGTTTGTGCTGATCCCTATTCTCCTGAACACTCTCTGGAAGTGTCCAGGGGTAGCAGGACCATGGCAAGAACAACAACAAATGGTGACAAGCAGGTGTCTCATTCCTACCATGGATTTTGACTTGGGCTGTGGTCTGCTGGTCTCCAGTGTCACAGGTGTATCTTCCCGCATCTTCTGGCTCTGCATTATGAATCACCAGCTCTGCCACTGTTCCCTTCTGCTTCATTTCATATTTGGCACTTGCCTGGAGCGTGGCTTCTCCCTTCTTCCACACCACGGTGGCATCAGCTTTTGAGAGTTCACAGCGCAAGGAGACGGATTTCCCTTCTTCCACATCCGTGTTCTCCAGGGCTTGTTTGAAAAGCACAGGCACAGCTGGAACACAGAGCCAGGGGTTAGGACAGGCCCTCTTGATCTGCTCTGCAACAAGTCCCCCCATGAGAGCTGTCACCTCTTAAATCCAGGCCTTTTCCAAATGGCTCTCCATTGGTTGTGTGGCATTGAAGTGATTCTGCCTGGGAGCAGAAATAAGGAATAAATCTCTCCCTCTGACGTTACCACTTCACTGTGGATTCCTAGAAATGTGGGGGAACCTTCTTTTATTTTTAAAAAGGACCCTTTCAGACTCCTCTGGGCACTGCCACCTAATGAATTCCCTGCTCCTGTGTTGGAACCCTGGATACTGAGAATTTTAGGCTTTCTGTGCTAACAGGCACTGATCCCCAGGAAAACACTACTTTTGACCTGAGGCCATAGAAAAAGCTTCCAAAATTAAATAACAGAAACTGAGATCACTAGTGTGTAGTTTGAATAGAAGTGTGTAGCGTAACATAGTGAATAATTTGGAATTTGAAGTTTTAAAATATAGTAATATATAAAAAACAAGATAAAAGTTTTAAGGCAAAAGTTTCTCTCTTCTTCACCTTCTTCTTCATGGGTCTAGGTAATTTTTTTGCAATTAGATAAAAAATCCTGCATTGCAAGCCATGGGTTATTAGTTATTAAGTTAAAAAATAAAAATAATTTAAGCAGCATTTCTTAATTAGGCCATTTGGCCTTGAGAGGCCTTGTAAAGAGAGAAATACATTGCCATTTTTAGCTTGTTAGCTAAAAGTACTGTAAAACTCACTGTAATATAAATAAAAATTAATAAACATCTGAGTCCAAACACAAAACACCATCTTTCAAACACTTAATCCCAACTCCAACCAAAAAAAAAAACCCCAAAAGACCAAAAAAAAAAAACAAAAACAAAAACAAAAAAACAACCCCACAATACTCCTGCAGGGCTCAGGAATAACATTCCTATCCCATATTTCTCCTGCTTTTTGCTCCAGCCCATACTACTAAAGGCAGTGTATTTGTTTAAGGGCAGTGGAGAGTGGAGAAGGCATCTAAGAGTCTCTGGAAGGATGTTTTGGGTAGTCTGGAGTCTATTAATTACTTGGTCACCTTCAGTTTTCCAGGGACTGGATTTATATTTTCACATCCTTGTACTCCAGTACTACTGGTCTCCACCTCCAACTCCAGTTTTAATCACAGCCATGTAAAGCAGCTGATAGGGCAGGAACCAAAGCACAGAGAAAATTCATCTTCTGCACTTAATTTTCTTTTCCCCCCTCAGTGACAAATTAAGGATTGAAAACCCCGGACACAGAATATGAGAATATGAGATCACATGAATTAAATACATACAGGTGCCTACAAGGGTGCAATATTACCTTTAATTTTTTTTTATTAAAGATAGTGCTGCCATAAAAAAACCCCACTGTTACGTGATTTATTTTGTTTAATAGATCTATTAGGCACTTGATTAAGTGTAACAATGTCTCAAATTGTACCCACCATTCACTTTGACCCGAGCAGTGGTTTTCAGCTCCCCAGCACTGCAGGTGTAGTCCCCAGCATCTATGGATTTCACATCTCGAATTAGGAGCTCTGCCACAGTCCCATGCTGCTTAAATTCATACTTCTCACTGGCACAGAGAACAGTGTCTCCCTTCATCCACTTCACTGGGGTACCAGGTTTGCTGAGCTCACAGGTCAGCCTGACCTGCTTTCCTTCTTTGGCTTCTTCGTTTTGGAGCTCTTGCTTGAAAAGAACTGGTGTTTCTAAAAAAGGAATAACACCAAAGTTAAAAGAAACACTGAGGTTGGAAACTACCTTTCTCTTTTAGTACCAGACTTTGTTTTTGAGACAGAAAACTGCAGGTATGAAAAAGCACTAGCAAAGAGTAAACAGATCCTGACATCTCATGTCTGGCTGCCAGCACTTTACAGCAGAAAAAAGAAAAAATTGAGGCCAGATGCTTCTTTTCTTTTTAACCACTGTCTGCACTGCTGAAGATGCTGCTGCCCTTACTGCTTTCATTATGAACATCAGTGGCAGATGCTGCAGTGCAGTTAATGACACAAACTGTGCTGCAGATGGCTGCTCAGAGCTGGACCACCAGCACAAAAAACATAAAACTTCACTGAGGTCAACTCGCACACAACACAGAGGACACAGAGGAATGGCAAAGCACTTTCTGTCATGACCAGCAGTATTGATTTCCCATCATGAAAAACCCCTACAGTGTATTTTTTTATCCAGCATGAACAGAGATTAAAACCAGCACAGAGCAAACACAGAGAGGGAAGCACAGCTGAACGTGGCAGGGTCCCTGTGGAGATTCCCCTGCAGCGTCTGGCACAGCCTAGGATTCAAGGCTTTAAGGTGAGCTAGCACAGGGAAGGCACTTTTTTGGGGGAAAACAAACTCAACTGAAATGTTCAGATAAGAAAAAAGTAAATTCTTCTTGAATTATGCTATTTTAAGAATATACAAGTCAGCTACTGATCCACGATGAATTTAACTTGTTGGAAATCTACACAGCCACATAATATCATGGATAATCCTATTATCCTGTTCCCCTTTCACCTCTAGGTTGGGACACTCTGTCACATGACTACTGAATTTCTATTTTTGCATTCTGCTGTTCTGCTGTGACTCTGATAGATAAAGTTTTCCAATCACACAATTTCTTGTAGACATCCTCATGACTTGACTCCTTGACCTGAATCCGTGTGTTTAAATCCTACACCCATCCCTGTGAGGGGGAAAATGGGGTTGTTGTGGGAACATTACAAACATGGTTCTTTTCTAACAGAAAATTGTTCCTGCTGGAGTCAACACAAGTCTTTGTGCTGCGTGTAATGGATATTAGGAAAATATCCTTCTGCTACAGAAAGACAGAAAATCAGGATCATTAACAACCAGCTCTTTTTCATTGCATCATCAAGGTCTTCTCTTCCTTGCACAGCCTCAGTTTGGTTCTCTGTGCTCTAGAAAAACCCTGTGAGCATCCTGTCCTCCCACTCAGTGCTCTGGGGTTCAGGTTGACCATTCCAGCAACTCAAATGGTTTTTTTGTTCACGTTGACTTCCCCAATCCAGATGCAGCTTCTGCTCAGTCCATCCCAAGTGTGTAACACCAGCTGCACACAGGACATCCTTTGCATAAACACATCCTGTGCCTGTGAAATCCTCCCTGTTCCTGCCCCAACCTGCCCAGGGGAGTGATTTAACTCACTCACAGAGTGATTTAACCCACAGAGACAGAGCTCCTCCTAAGCCTGGGGCTGGGACAGTGACCCAGGACAGGCAGGAGCAATTGTAAGGTGATATTTGATAAGCCCGATTCTAACCTGGCTAAGACCCAACCCATACCTAACTCAGAGTTAAAAGACTCATCTAAGAAGAGAACTTTTGCCTCAGCTCAGACAACAGCCCTTTAGTTCATAGACTCATAGAACACTTTGGGTTGGAAGGGCTCTTTAAACTTCATATCTATCCCAACCACTCTGCCATGATCCCAGACATCTTCAACCAGACCAGGCTGCTCAGAGCCCCATCCAACCCGACCTTGAATGTTTCCAGGGATGGAGGGAGCATCCACCACCTCTCTGATCAACCTCCTATAGTGTTTTACCACCCTCATTGTAAAAAACTTCTTCCTTACATCTAATTAAATTAACCCTCTTTCACTTTAAACCATCTCCCCATGTCCTATCAAGCAGGAGAGCACCTCCTACCCTGTGATGCTCTTTGAGGCATTGCTCTGAATAAATCTGGCTGCCTAAAGCACAGACAAATGTGGGGCTGTGAGTTTCCTCCTTGGAGAGAGCCATCACTGGAAACAGCTCTGGGAGGTGATCCATCCTTTCTGTGGATTATCTCTTAGCCCGGGGTGTTCTACTGCTCTCTTTTTGGGGTTTGGAATGAGATGATCTTTAATGCACCTTCCAACCCAAACCATTCTAGAATTCCATGATTCTCAGAGGCACTGAAGCTCCTCAGAGCTAGAGCCAGGACAGATGAAGGATTCTCTTGTTTCGCATTCCAGCTCCTCTCTGGCTGCTGTTCCAGATGACTTGATGAGAACACCTCAGTGCACACCACAAGGCTCCTTTTCAGTGTAGTTTCATGTTTTTATCAGTGAATTTGTATTTCAGTTAATGACTCTGTGCTCAGTGTTAGGCCCCAAACCATCACTCCAAAAGTTCTTACCCTTGACAGTAATGACTGCTCTACTTTTGGCTGCTCCAGCCTCACACCCACATCTGTCACTGTCTCTTCCTTCTGCCCTGTGAATGACAAGCTTGGCTTCAAAGCCTGACTGCCTGATGTTATATTTGGAAGAATTCCTAAGGCTCTTCCCATCTTTGCACCACTTCTCAGGGCTGTCTGGTCTGGAGGTTTCACACTGAAGGCTCACATCCTCTCCCTCAGTGACTTCAGTGTCAGCCAGCTCCTTTGTGAAGACACAGGGCTTCTCCAGACTCATATAAAAACCATCTGAGATGGTTCAGAAGAGGTGTGGATTCTCAGATCACAAGTAATCTGTGAGATTTGGATCCAGGATTGCTTGTATCAAAGCTATAAGTCAGGGTTAGTAACAAATAATTTGGTTTTCATGACTATAAAGCCCTCAGGAAGGCATCCAGTTATGTTGTAAAGTGTTGTTTAACTATCAAATGATATCTGGGACACACTGAAGAAAGGATTCCTGCTGAAGAACATAAATAATCAGCCTTTTGCAAATAAAAACTTTCATCTTCCCTCAGGAAAAAGAAATCCATTCGCGTTTCTGCCGCTTCGCAAAATTTGGGCAAATTTTCAACTTTTGTAAAACGAAAAGTTCTTTGAAATAAATGTGATTATTCTGAAAAAAAATGAGATTATGATCTGACACAGTGTAGACTGTGTGTTTCACATCTCTGGGCAACGAGAAGTATTTCTATTTCCAGTAACATCTCTCTAATCCCACATTCTTGGACTGTCTGGCATTCATTTTATGTCTTTGCTACAGAACACTGCAGTTTTACCTCAGTTTAACTTCTCTAGAGAAAACAATCCATTGTCAACAACGAATAGCAGAGAGCAGATGCAATGGTGCCTTTCAAACAATGAAAACTGAATTTAAAAATTAAGTTGCCCCTTTTTTTTCTTCATTGAATTAATTGATTTCTCCTGATGAATCATCACCTTATCAGCTTGAGGAAAACTGAATGAGGCATCCACTGTACCATCAGTGCACTATAACATTCCCATCTAAATCAAATAAACACTCCAAGAGTTGTCCAGGATTACAAAGAGTTCATTCTCCAGCCTTAATTTCCTTATATAATTAACATTACTCTTGATCATGTACAAATATACAACGATGGTGCTAAATTTGTAGCATTTCTGTTGGGTTTTTTTCCACCTACCCACATTAACCCCACTTATTTCTACTCATCATTTCCTCTCCTGCAGTTGTGATGATGGATTTACCTTTAACAACCAAACTGGCAGATGTTCTCTTATCACCAGCTTCAAATGTAATGACCCCCGAGTCCTTCAGTGAGAGCTTTTTCAGCGTTAGCAGGTGATATCCACCAGGCTGGGACTGGATCTCATTAAGTTCATTGGTATGGAGTGGGGTTTTATCCAAAAACCACTGCACTTTGCTATAGTCTACGGGAGAGATTCTGCACTTGAACATGGCAGATTCTCCTTCTAACACAGTGACATCCTCCAGGTCTTCTGTTATTAGCACTTTCTGGCCTGAAAGGAACATAAATACATCAATTACTGGAATCTTCATTTTCTGGCGTGAAAATCGACATGGAAAACTCCCAAGATTTCCCACGTGAGCATTTCAAGTAAGAAACACGTTCATGACAGAAGACTGAAACAGAATTCCCCCGATATTGACCACAAAACCCACTCACAGGAAGATAATACATACAGGACACACAGCAAAATAGGATGAAGACAACTTTAAAGCACCAGGAAACATAAAGCAGAACAAGTAGCCAGTGCAATGCAAATCCAGGGTTGTAAATTTTCTTCTAATGATATCCCTGGAAAGGTTGGAAGGATGAGTCTCTGACAGCATTATTGGGCTCTAAATGTCACCAAGAGATGACTTCTCCCTTGACAACCTGCCTGATTTTCTACAGCAAAAATAACTTTATTTCTATGGGATAGGACCACTGATCCCACACTCTTCTTTGAATTCAGTCTAACCATAAACACAGTGGGAAATGGACAAAACATCTGACTGTGGATTTGGTAAAAAAAACCCAAAACATCTGCCCTAAAAACCGCCCTGTATAGATAGATACATCCCTAACTAAAAATAAATATAACCATGCATACCAAGATAAACCTCATTATAAATATATATAAAATGAGGTTATTACTCTGTATACAAAAATTCTCTGATGTTCCTCCTACTTATAAAACCAGCACAGGGATGTTTTACTTTGATGTTCGTGACAGAGAAGTGTTTTTTCCATTCAGAAAAGCTGGTGTTAAAAACCTCAGAGTGAATTCAGACAGCTGAGAGCCTGAGGTTATGATGGAGATTAAACACATTTCTTTGCTTCTCGAGGATGCTGTAGCAGATGATCAGAGGAGAAGTCTGACTTTACCCCCTCATCTTTAAAAACTACAATAATTAGCAAGTGGACACTTCTGCTGCACATCTATCTGATTATTCTTGAATCATTTCTCCAGGGTGCAGGGTTAGATGGGACATTGGGAAGGAATTCTTCCCTGTGAGGGTGCTGGGGCCCTGGCACAGGGTGCCCAGAGAAGCTGTGGCTGCCCCTGGATCCCTGGCAGTGTCCAAGGCCAGGTTGGACACTGGGGCTTGGAGCAGCCTGGGACAGTGGAAGGTGTCCCTGCCATGGCAGGGGAGGCACTTGGATGGGTTTTAAGTTCCCTTCCAACCCATCCCATGACTCTATGGACCATTCTATTTCTCTACCACCTCTTAGAAACCACTCCTGGGAAGAAGAATCTAGGGGTATGGAGAAAAGCCCGAAGGCAGGAAAACCTTCCTTCATGCAACAGCAGGCACTGTGAATCACATCCATTTTATGTTCACACAGGAACACCAATCTCTCCCCTCACATGAGCCTTTGGGAGGTTTAAATCACACCCAAAATATCCCAGGTGTAATTGTTTCAACCTGCTCTGCACATCCAGCTCTACATTCCTATATTTTTGGCCACGTGTTCCTGCCAACATGAGAGAGACAGAGCCAGAAACCAGGAGCTCTGCTGCCCTGCTGAGATACAGCTCTGAGATACAGCTCTGCCATGGCAGAAAAGGGATGTACAATCACATTCCTCTCATTCATACCTTGCACAGTTAGCTTGGCTCTGGACTGGGCATCCCCAATGTCACAACTGTAAGTGTCACTGTCACTTTTCTCCAAGTTCTTTATGGTCAGCTGGAGAACTTGTCCTTTCTGTGTGATCTCGTATTTCCTGCCAGCCCTGAGCTCAGCAATGCCTTTCCTCCAGACCACAGAGGATGCAGCTCTCTCACTCTGGCACACAAAAACTGCAGTTCCACTTTCATCAACTTTCAGGTCTGAGAGCTCCTTCACAAAATAATTAGGCTTTTCTGGAAGGAAAAAAAAATAAATTAAAAAAAAAAATAATGAGAGACAGATTTGTTACCCAAACTAATCCTGAGCATCCAAAGTGGTCTTGATCCTCTCTTCTCCAACTCATAGAATCATCAAAAAAATAATCATAAAATCATTTAGGCTGAAAAAACCACTAAGGTCACCAAGTCCAACTATTAATTTAATTAAACCATATCCAAATAGCTGCAGCTACACATCTTTTGAATCCCCTCAGTGGTGGTGACTCCACCACTTCCCTGGGCATCCTGTTTCAATGCCTGACCACCCTTTCCATGAAGAAATTTCTTCTTATATCCAATCTAAATCTCGAGGCCATTTCCTCTCATCACATCAGATGGAATGCATCTAACATCACCAGGTTCCCCTCCTGTCACAGGACATACCAGATGAAATATCCCCAGGAAAGTTTAATGCCATAGTCCAGACAATTGCAGACAGTTTTCATCACTCATATTCAAAATAGAATAATTCAAACTGCCAGTTTTTGGTTGGCTTGTTACAGAGCCCATAAGATTGTTCAGTAGCCACAAGGTGATTTTTCACATCTAATTTTTTTAAGCTTTTAATCAAAGATGTTTTCATAAAACTAAAAATTGATCCTGCCCAGGGAGATGGAGGAGAAGTCGTCTCTCATGGTTGTAGATATTTGCACCCAACCTCTGAACCAGCTCCTCTGCATCCTTCAACTGACCTTGCACTGTGATCCTGGCTGTTGTTTTGGAGGTCTCTGTCTCACAGGTGTACTCCCCGCTGTCCTTGACCGTGGAGTCACGGATAATCAGAGTGGCCCGTGTCCCCTCCTGCTGCAGGTCATATTTTTGGCTTTTCCTGATTGCTTTGCCATCCTTGTACCACCTGATGTTCACATCAGCCTTGGACAGTTCACAGCTCAGGCTGATGTCCTGCCCTGCTGGTGATGTCTTATCCTCCAGCTGTTTTGTAACCTCAGTAGGTTTTTCTGCAGAGATTAAAAAAAAAAAAGGACCTTTGAATGAAAATCATCTCTATATGGCTGGGGTTTTTGTAATTTAAATCATAGCATCCCAGAATGGTTTGGACTAGAAGGGATCTCAAAGATCATCCAGCTCCACCCCTGCCATGGCAGGGACACCTCCCACTGTCCCAGGCGGCTCCAAGCCCCATCCAGCCTGGCCTTGGACACTTCCAGGGATCCAGGGGCAGCCACAGCTGCTCTGGGCACCCTGTGCAAGGTTGGAACAAGATGATGGAAGCTTCCTTCCAACCCAAACCATTTATTTATTTATTGATTCTATGGAAAAGTACTAACTACAGATTATGAATCATGTCCAAAAATTACTAATTTATTCTCTCCACTGACCAGCCAGGAGCCTTGGGTGATTATCTCTAATGCACAATCTGGGCTGAAATTATCTGTACACGCTACCTAGTGTAGTCAGTTCTCAAATGTCTACTAAAAGTTTCAGTATTTCACTTGTTTTTAAAGAAAAATCTCAGCTCTTCAAGGCTCACAGGGAAGGCTGCTGTTGTTGCTGACAAACCTTATGAAAATACACCCAGAACTTTTCTGATCCCCTTACCTTTCACAACCAGGGAAGCCTTGGAGGTGAGACCACGGGCAGTGAAGATGACCTCCCCAGTGTCATCAGGAACCACATTTTTGATGCTCAGGGTGTATTTCCGACCCACGTTGGAGGCTTTAAATCTCCCCCCACTTTCCACTTTTCTCCCGTTCAGCGTCCAGTTGAAGTCATCAATGCTTTCATGGGACAAAACACACTCAAAAGTGCAATCTTCTCCCTGCTGGATTTCAGTGTTTTTGAGCCGTTTGGTGATGCCAATGTTCAGTTCTGGAGAACAAAAATTACATTAATATGAGTTAAAAATGCTTTTATGATAGACAGGAGTGGAGTAATGGTGTTTTTAACTCATAAGAGGGGTTTGTCTGCTAGATTGGCAGGACATCACTGCATTCCTTACAGATGGCTGTGACATGGGAAGGATTTTTCAGACTCAGAACCATCCCAAAGTTGTACAAAAAGAGAAATGTGAATCTCCTGGCTGTGCTCAGGAAGGACTGAATGAAGAATAGCTCAGTGGGGAAGATTCAAGACTCAATGAGTTAGAGAAAAGCTGTCAGAAAAGAAGTCTCTGGGACAATGGGTGAGGTTCTTCTCCATGCTGACAGGGGAAATGGGATGTTTGAATTTTTTGGCTTGTTACTCCTGTTGTTCAGACCAGATAAATTCTAAATTTTTCTCATTAACATTATGAGTTTGGAAGCCATGAACAATCCTTTGTCCTTCAGGCTGACACAAGGATTAGAGGGCAGGCTGAACCACTGGGTTCCTCAACAGGTATTGCTGTCCTGCTTTTCTGTTCCTGCTATGGACTCTGACTCAATAGCTCAAAATATGAAACAGACTGCTTGGGGGATTTTTTGTTGTTAGTTTGGATTTTTTTTTGGTGAAACTTTTGCTTTTCTGAGAGGATTTCTGCACTTTAGGGATGTTCAGGAAGAAAATATTGTCACTACATTCCTGACACCCGGTTTTAGAAATCCGAGATATATTTACACCAAAAATAACAGGGATTTTTCAGACATCACAGAATTATGTGAGATTTGTTCAGGAACAGGTGAGAGTCCAAGGGACCAAGTCCACCCATATTTTTAACACCCCTTGAGAGGCCACTGTCTCCAACACTTACCCTGAACGCTGACCTTTGATTTGGCAACATCAGTGCCGATGTCACAGGTGTATAACCCCGCATCTGTCTTTTCAAGGTCATGGATAAGGAGGCACAGGGTCTTCCCAGACTGTATCTCCTCATACTTCTTGCTGGAAGTGATCTTCACACCCTCCTTTTTCCAGACAGGTTTGACCTTCTCTTTGGAGACTTCACATTCCAGTTTGATCACTCCTCGCTCCTCACCAAAAACATCATCCAAGGATTTCATGAAGACAGCAGGTTTCTCTGAAGGTCAAGAGGCAAAACAGAGAACAACCAGGATGTTTGGGACACTTTCACAGTTGCTGTCAAATATTTAGGGGTGTTAATAAACCCTTGGCAATGTTGCTGATACCAATGCAGAACCTAAATCAGTGTCACCCTCCAGCACCCTGAAGTCCTCATCCTGCTCTCAATCCTTCATCCTGCTCCAAACCCCTTCATCCCAAGATTCTGTTGACACGAGGGTGCGGGTGCAGCACCTCACACTGGCCTTGTTGAACCTCAAGAGGTTCACATGGTCTCAGTTCTTGAGTGTGTCCATGTCCCCCTGGATGGCACCTCAACCCCCAGGCATGTCACATGCCCCGCTCAGCTGGGTGTCACCTGCACACTCACTGAGGGTGCCCAAGAACCTCTTAAACCACAGAAACTCAGTTGTGTGACTGAACTTTGGGACATATGAAGGACAGTAGGAAACTGTCTTCTCACAGCTGATTGAATCCAGCTCCAGAACTGATGCATTAAAACCCATAGAATTATAGAATATCCTGAGTTGGAAGGGACCCACAAGGATAATCCAGTCCAACACCTGTCCCTGCACAGACCCCCCAATAACCCCACAGTGTCCAAATACTCCTGGAGCTCTGGCAGCCTTGGGACTATGATCATGCCCTGAGGAGCCTGTTCAGTGCCCACCACCCTCTGGGGGAAGAATCTGCTTCTGATATCCAACCTAAACCTCCCATGACTCACGGACTCAGCTGTTTCCTCAAGTCCTGTCACCGGCCACCAGAGGGAAGAGATTACTGCCCTTCCACTTTCCCTCACATGAAGATGTTGAGGCCCACAGCAAGGTCTCCCCTCAACCTTCTCTTCTCCGGCTGACCAAACCAAGCGACCCCAGCTGCTCCTCTCAAGACTTCCCCTCCAGACCCTTCACCATCCTCATGGCCCATATTTAACAGCTCAACGTTTTTTTACCTGTTAAGCAGGATTGCCTCATGGATTTGACAAACAATGGCTTTTTTGCATTTCTAATTCGCATTCAGGGGCACAATCAGGACCCACCTATCACCTTCAGCTGCACGGTCTCTGACACCTTGTCTGACTTCATTGTCACCGTGCCAGCATCCTCAGGCTTCACCTGCTTCATGGTCAGCGTGTAGCACTTGCCAACGCTCTTGATGTCGTTGAAGTTGTTGGTGTAGAGGAGGGTGCCATTGAGGAACCACTCCACATCCTCATCGTCGTGGGACAGCTCACAGGAGAACACAGCAGAGCTGTCCTCCTCAATCTCCACGTCCTGCAGGTGCTTGAGGACCTCCACATTGCGGGCTGAGGGAAACCAAGGGGCACTGTCACCATCACCACCATCAATCAGCAATCACAAGCAATTTCATGGAGTTTATGAGATGATTTGTTCTGGTCTCCTGCATGCCTTTGGTCACCACATTTTGCTTACCTGGTTCTGCATTTGCTTCAACAGGAAAAAAACAATCTACTTAAAAGACTAATCAAAATTGTCTAGAACTGAGAACCCTCCATTCTCTTTTTTTTTATATGAATCAGTTTGGAGGTTTTGCTTGTTTGTGTTTTATTTATAAATAAGTAATTTTTCTAAAATGATGTTACAGTGACCCTAAGCATCCTGTGTGCTTATCACTGCACACACAAACACATTTTAACAAAATTGTCCCTCATTTCCAGGGAAACTGTGACACAGAGGATGAGATGAAGACAATGATTTTGGCCACAAAGGAAAGTACAGAGAGATTAAGCAACTTGCTCAGGTTTAGGGAGCAAGAGGGTTTTGATTCTTTTCTTTCCTAGTCCTTGGGCAGAGATTTCTCCTTGCAGCTTCTCTGCTCATGGAATGCTGTTTTCAAGGATGAGATAAGCCAGAAGACGGTTTGGGACCATTACTGGATTTTATTTTTTTTTTAAATATATATATTTGTTTGGATAGAATGGAGTCACAGAATCATTTAGGTTGGAAAATACCTCTAAGACTGAGTCCAACAATTCCCCCAGCACTGCCGAGGTCACCGTGAAACCACATCCCCAAAACTTTTCAATCCCTCCAGGGATGGTGACATCACCACTGCCCTGAGTAGCTCATTTCAATGTTTGACAACACAATCAATTAAGAACCTCTGCAAGGCCAAACTGCTACCAACAGCTGCTCCCTGGACTTCTGGAAATGATTCTGTGGCTCAGCTCCAAGTCTTGCTGGAAGTGACACAGTGAACATATTTTCTTGCAGTGTCATCTGAGGGGAAGGACTGGCTAAAAACAGTTCCATGCCCAAATGGGGTAGAGCATCACTATGAATAACAATTGTATTCAGATATATAATAGTAGCTATAAAATGTATATATAGCAGGTAGACAAATGTATAGCAAGTAGACAAGCTGACACAGTGGTCAGGAAATGAAAACCACAGCCAAGATTTCCAGAATCAGAGGCCTGTAGCAGTTTAACATGAAGGACATTTTTAGTTAGAAGCACCAGAGGTCTAATTCCTCACATGAAATGGACAATAATGTGTCTTGACAAATGTTAATTTGTACCTTACCCAGATGCTGCCCTCCCACACGCATTACCAACGTCACAGCAAGAGCTGGATTTCGGGATTGTGGAATCAGCAGTTGGCTTGTGACACCACATTTATATAAAATTAGGAGATAACTGTAGGAATCTACCTCTCCTCAGGAGGAGGAGCCCCCAGTGAAACAGAGAATCATTAAATCCAGCACCAAGCCAGCCGTGCTGCTGCAAACCTCTCGTACCTTCAACGCTCAGTGTGGCTTCGGTCTCAGCAATCCCAGCCCTGCACTTGTACACTCCAGCATCCTCAGGCTTCACCTTCACGATCTTGAGCTCTGATGAGTACTGATCCCTCTTGATTCTGTATTTCTCCGAGGGCTCAAGGAGCACTTGGCCCTTGAACCACTTCACGTGCTTTGGGGAAGGCCTGAAGTCACAGGACAGGATGACCGAGTGTCGCTCCAGGACGGTCTTGTCCTCCAGCTTCCTGGTGATCTGGATGTGGTAATCTGCAAAGCAGGGGTGGGGAAGAGGAATGGATCAATCTAAAGAAGAGGAAGGTTTTAATCTGTATTTCATGCCCATTAATTTCTTATATGACTTTCACAACTGTTTTGTGAACCGCTCAGATCCTGCTACAAGTGTCAGTAACAGAGCCCATGTGCTTTGAAGCTACAACAGCATGATGATCTGTAAGGAAAGCTGATTTCTGTAAGATACTACTGTATATTAACCACCAAATTCATGGTCCACTTCTGGCTCAGTGCTTGCTGAATTGCTCTCTAATTGAGGTTTTCATTCAAGTAAAAGCAAATGAAAGACAAAACAAGGACTTCAGGACGCTATTGGAGAGATTTACCATGGTGACAGCAGAAGATTAAAAACCTTGAGGCTTTGTCCTAGATCAAGTCATCAACGACAAAATGAATTAAGTAAATGAGCTATCAAACTTGTCTAGTTCAGAAATGGGACAAAATTAACTCTCCTGGTAAATTTCATCTGTTCTGTCCTCCTTGGTAAAGTCAAGAGAATAAAAATAAAGCAGAAACCAGTTTTAGCTTGATAGATTTGAATACCAGGGACACCAAAGTCATTTAATCAGATCCCTTCTTAACACATTTCAGGCTCAGTTGGAGCATCCAGCATTGCTCCCAACAACTTGCAGCTGGGAACTAAACAGATCTTCCAGGTACACACACATTTCCAAGAACACAGCCCAGAATAGAGAATATTTATGACAAATTACTTTCCAGGTACTGAGAGGGGGAAGACCTTTGTTCTGATTGACATGATATACATTAAAAAATCACATTACCTCTGACAAGCAGGTTGGCTGTGGATTTGGATTTGCCAATGGAGAACTGGATGGTGCCTGTCATATCAACACTTGTTTTTACTATTGTCAGCCTGTGGATGGTGCCTTCCTGGTGCATGATGATATTTCTGCCAGCCTGCAAGGCTGCTCCCTTCAGGAACCACTTGGCAGGTTTCACAGATGGAATGGATGTCTCACATTCAAAATTGGCTTCTTCAGGCTCAGTCACGTCCTCATCACACAGCTCTTTTACAATATTAATGGCTTGCTCTGGATGGAACAAGAGAGCAGGGATTTAGGAGTCATGAAAGCTTTTCCATTATCAGCCTGAATGCTCATGACATCTTTTCTGCACTTGTGAACTCAAAAGGGCTTAAAACACTTTTTTTTTCCCCCTGTATAAAAGCAAAGAGATATTGCTGGTTACAGGCCAGGAAGTGAATCTGTATCTCTTGATTCTTCGTCCTAATTCTAAAGTCACCTTCCTTCCCTGATATCAAACATGTAGTGCTATAAAACAGAAAAGAAGGTTCATTGGAATGCAAATGTTAATAAAAGGAGCTGCAACATTTATGTGAAAAATAGACTTTTCCCAATATATTTGATAAATGTCTCTGGAATGGGAACTTCCTCATTTTCCTTAGGAGAATATACCATATATTAATTTTTCAGGATGTTCCTGCATGTAAAACAATTCAACACCAATGGACTTCAGAATAAATAACATGAAATAAAAATCTTTAAGCAGCATTGTGTTTCCAAAGTAAACAACAAGTGAATCAGCCCATCCTCCTCCCAGAGCATTCTAGGGGTGAAAAAAGGATTTTTTATGATGCCTTGAGAGGTTATCTAGAATAGAGGCTAGACAGTATAAAAGAATAAAGTAGGTATTTATTAAAAGGCCTCCACAATATACACCTTGGGCAGCCCAAGAGCCCAGCCATGGCTCCACCCAAGAGGGACCCTGAATCATGAATTTTCACATTTTTGTCAGTTTTGGTCTGTTTACATATTGGGGTTAATTGTCCAATTACAGCTTCAGGTTATGAAGTCCCATCCTCCCAGATTCTCTCCTCAATTCTCTGCTGTTTGCACTTTTTGGGGCTGAAGCTGCAGCGGTGTCCTTGGTTCTGGTGCTGGAAAAGGATTGTTTTGTGTGATTGAGCTGTGAGGAGAACTTGCTAACACTTTATATGAAGTGCAGAGTTACACACTAATGCAGTGCAGAATCTGGAAAACATGAAAGCTAAAAACTTCATCATCTACCTTCAACGAAGAAATTAGCACTGGTTTTGTCATCGAAGGCATCACACGTGTAGGTGTCCTCATCCTCGTAGTCGGCGTCGTTGATGACGAGTTTCCGATAGACGCCCTCGCTCACGATTTCGTATTTCCCACCGGGGTGAATTTCCACGTCCTTTTTGAACCACCGGACCTTGGCGTTGGCCCGGGACACCTGGCACTCCAGGACCCCCCGGTGCTTCCACAGGGCGATCTTATCCCGCAAAGGCTTCACAATTTTTACGGGCAGCTCTGCAAGAGCAAAGAAAATGGAGGAGTCAGTAAGGCCTCCTTAAAAACTCATCAGCAATGTTTCTTTTATGTTCTGTAATTTGGATGATGACAGGAGTCCCTGCTGTGCTGAGCACTCAGTTAAGAAGTTTAATTATTAAGAGCTAATTAAAGGGAAACTTTTCCTCCATGTTTTACCACTGGAGTGGCAGAACTGCAGAAGTAACAGGTGGTTTCCTCAACACCTCACAGCAGTGCTATGGCAAAACCAGGGACTCATCTCCAGTTTCCTGAGCTCCTGAGCAATGCATTAATTCAAACATCTTCCTTTTCTCTCCTTCTATCACATCATTTTAGTTAAACACACCCAAAAATGCTGGTTTTTGTTATAACGTACATCAGAAAGTGAAAATGCAAGAAAAAGTCAAGCTAGGGCTTTTTGTCTCTCAAATTTCACACAAAACTTTACATGCCTAAAGGTGCAAATCCAACCTCCTGAGAAAATTAACTGGAATTTAGCCAAAATAAACTCCCAGCTGATACCAGGCAGTTTTTCTTTCCCTGAACATTGTAGGACTTTTTTAACTTACACATCCAAAGTGAGGGAAGTGAATTGGTTTGTAACATGAGACAGCAGAAGCAGTGCTGGCACGAACAGCAGAATTTACCTTTTACAGTCAGCTGAGCACGAGATTCTGCCTTTTCTGCTACGAATTTGATCTCGGCCGCATCCTCGACGTGGACACGTGCGTAAGTTAGGGAATAGGTCTTTCCTGGGGACAGACACACAGACACAGCTCAGCTATCCCAGAGCAAAACCCTATTTTCTAGTCTCCCATGCCAGCCCCTCCACCAACCCACCCCCATTCCAGAACAAAATCCCCTTTTTCCCTCCTACCCTCCTGCCGCATTTTGATGTTGTCGGAAGTCTTCAGCTTGTTGTCATTTTTGTACCACTGCGTTTCGACCTCGTCATGTGAGATCTCACAGATGAAAGATGCACTCTCGTATTCGTTCACTTCCACATCTTCCAGTGGTTTTACAATCTTGATATCTCGGGCTGTGAAACCATAAAGACAAGTATTTACATTTGGGGGCTTCTCCATAAGTGAGTATGGTGTGTTTACTTTCTGCATAATTACATGGAAAACATGGGATTATGTTTTATTCTAGTACAGCCTTTCTCCCTGGGTAGCTTCTCTCTTCAACACAGTGAATATTTTTTATCGCTGAAGACTACTGCAAGAGGATTTTATGGAGGCTGGAACTTCATACAGGTATTAATGAAAGAAATACACATATTGATGAAAGGAAGTTCAAGAAAAATTAAGCATAAGTCTTAGGTCATTATAAACTTGCCTCATTCATGCTTCTCTGCACGCTCTCCTCTGTTTTACAGAGGAGAAATATTTTTCAGAGTCTTCTGAACTGAGTATAACCCTCTTTAACTCTGCACCTTGGCATTCATCTTGTCAGAACCGATCTATTTATCTGTGCTACTGCAGCTCTTTTGTTTTGAAAGAGAAGGCCTTGATACACCTTCGATCAGCCCCAGAAGCAGAGCTGAAATGCAAACAACAACCCATCCCAATCCCAAAACCAGGGAGAAAAGGAGGAGCTCAACAGATTCACGAAGATACTGATGAACCCAAGCAGCCACAGGAGGACAGCATCTAGTAAGCAATGGGAAAGATGTTCTGTCTTCCTCTAAGAAAGAGCTGATCTGTTTTTCAGATGCCACTTTAGAAAATAACATCTGCCAGGGCACAGCAGAGCTGGCTGCTGAGTAGCTTGCCTTTATCTCAGAGCTTATCTCAGGTGCTTCAGAGCCTGGTGACAAAACACACCTGGTGCTTCATCAGTTGCTCAGTGCAACATTCAGATGGAAAAACCACCTTGAGCATAACAGAGAGGTGCAGGCAGAAATAATGGCCCTTTCCTTAGCATTTACAACCTAAAAATTAGGGCACTTCTTGAGCTCACACCCAAGGTTTGTCCGGCCCCTATTCAGGCAAAGTCCCCCTGTGACAATGGTGCCACCAAACCACATCAGCACCAGCCACTGGGATCCCTGCTTTGGGCCAGTAGTTCCTGATGTGCCAATCCAGAAACACCATTCATATTCCAGAGAATGGAAATCACTTATGATAAATGGAAAACTGAGTCAGGACCACTTCCAAAAATACTGCAAGGATAGAGCAAGCACAGGACAGCTTTTCCAGCATTTTCTCACCAGGAAGAGAAATGTAACCAAAATGAGCAATTGTGAAAAGCAAACACTCCACAAAGAATTTCTTGCTGTGTAACAAAAAACTCCGCAGTAAATGTATTTTCTTACTTCAGCCAAACTTACCATGAACTTTTAGAGTAGCTGATGTCTTGTCTTCAGCTGCTTGACATGTATAGGTTCCCTGGTCTTCATATTCACACTTGTGAATAATGAGGCTTCTCTTATTTCCTTGGGAGATAATCCCAATGTTTTTACTTTGCCGGATCTCCTTCCCATCCTAGAAGGGGAAGAGGTCAAAGCAGATCACCCTCAAGTCCTGTACATCTGCAGTGAGCAAAACACATTCAGATGTGGGCTTATTTCATCTTTCTCATTGGACTGAATGGAAAAGAGTGCTTAAAGGAACATGTGTTGAATATTCATCACAGGGCAAAGATTTCAGGAAGCTGGAAAGGCTGAAGAACGCACAGAAATTTTGGATGATCTCAGACACCTTTTTAAAGGCTTACACCATGCAGGGTTGGCAGTGAGTCCCTTCAGACACAAATGGTTTTAAACTAAAAGAGGGTCAGATTTAGACAGGAAACAGGAAGAAGTTTTTCACAATGAAGGTGGCAAAACACTGGCACAGGTAGCCCAGAGAGGTGGTGGGTGCTCCAGCCCTGGAAACATTCAAGAGCAGGTTGAACAGAGCTCTGAGCAACCTGATCTGGGTGAAGATGTCCCTGCTCATGGCAGGAGGTTTGAAATGAGATGACCCTTCCAGCCCAAATTCCACCTTGAAGAATTGCTGCTTCCTTAATTGGAAGGTATCAGCTGAGCCCCAAGGAAGGTACATGAAATGCCAGAGCTGATCCCCAGAATGACTGTCTAGGGAAAGGCAACTGGATTGTCACTGACAAAGGAAATTAAGGCTTCCCTTTATATCACATTTCCCAAAAAGGCTGCAAATCCTGGGTGATTACTGCTTGGTACGGAGTGAAGCACAAGACTACAAATCTGTAACAACAGCGCTCGCATTCTGTGCAAGAATAGAAAAGTTTTACTTTCAATCTAATATATAAATACAGTAAATAAAAACCCGAGAGTGATAAATTGGGAGAGTAAATGAACATAAGGACAAAAGAGCAATGCTAAGAGCTTTACTGCAAAGGCTCAAGCTCATATTCCCTGGAAGTAGAATTAAAGGCTCCCATTCCCTTCCAGTGAGGTCAGAAATGAAAATATCACAATCCATTTAAGTGCTGTACCTTGAACCACTTCACATTGGCATTGGGTTTGGACAGCTCACACTCGAATGTGGCCTTGAGCTTCTGAGTTACACTGACATCTGCCAAAGGTTTGCTGATCCTCACAGGCAATTCTGGGAAGGAAAGAGAAATTCCAGTGAATGGGGCATGGGGTCACACAAGCACTGATGGGTAGGCAGAGCCTGGCTGTCGTAATAAATAAAATCTGTATTGGTTTGGGCATTTTTTCTGTGGACAGCGATGCCACAATGATCCTGCAGGCATTAGAAGGGAACCTCACTGTGCTTTACATCCCTTGCAGTTACAAGCAAAAATTTGTTGCCCTTTTAGGTTTGCTCTCCAGGTCAGGAGAAGACAATTGCACCCACCCCAAGCGGGGTTGGAGCTCTATGTGCCTGTGTACCTGTCACAGTGAGCCTCCCTGATGAATTAATGCCTTCTGCTTTGAAGGAGATGAGTCCTGCATCTTCCAGAGCCACCGAGGAGAGAGTCAGGGAGTGTTTCTTGCCCAGGACACCGAAGCTGACGTTGGGTGCAGGTTTCAGACGGACGCCATCCTTCTGCCAGGTACCCTCCACGTCCTCGTGTGACACCTCCACCTCGAAGGTGACAGTCCCTTTCTCAGCCACCTGCAGGGGCTGCAGGCCTTTCACCAACTTGATCTGCCTCACTGGAAAACAACATGGAAAAGTTGGAGATCTCACACCAGGAAATAGCCTGAGGACTCCCAGAATGGATTATTTCCCTATTGCTCATGTACCTTCCAATTAGTTGGTATTTGCCAATTAAACAACCACTTTGACAGGAAATAAAACCTGTAAAACCACACTGCTAACATAGCTGCTAGTTTTTAAATGGATGCTTTCATGAGACAAACAGGTCAACCAAATATCACAGAAAGCAGCACTGGCCCCACTTTCTACCAAGATCCATCAGTTTTCAGTAAAAGAAAGACAAATAAATCCATGGCAATACTGTGCAGTTCTTCAATTAGGATAAAACAAGGATAGGAGAAAAAAGCTATAGTAAAAGGAAAAAAAAATCCATGACATGGGGCAAAAAGTGTTGACACCTCACAGGTTGGTGGCCAAAGCATCCATGGTTTGGGTGGATATTACCTGTTCCTGTGACAAGACATCCATGCCCTATCATCCAGTAAAATGGATTTAGTGTTTAAACTTGTATCAGCACTAAAAGTCATTAAGTTGCCAATTAAAAAAACTCCAAAACCACGGTGAAGGCTCCAAGACCTCTCCAGACAGCCTATTCAGTCATCTGACCATTAAAAAGCTTTTTTAGACTGTAACCTGGATCTTTCTCAATGCATCTGAAGTCCATTATTTCCTGGGATCATGGCAATTATTTCCTTCCACTTTGTAATACATCAAGTACCCAAAAGACTGTTTTCAAGTCCTTCCTCACCTATTATTTAGGACCTGGCCAGCACCAGTTGGTGGCAAGGACTTTATGGACAAAATTAGACAGCACTTGAGTGATTAAATCCTATCTTCACC
Source organism: Rhabdornis inornatus (assembly GCA_013397075.1). NCBI lineage: Eukaryota > Metazoa > Chordata > Aves > Passeriformes > Rhabdornithidae > Rhabdornis > Rhabdornis inornatus. The sequence continues at coordinate 82,185 of VWZS01008191.1, read as the reverse complement.
TATCCTGTGACAATAATGACAAAAAGATGTAGGAACGGGACAAAAGTACAGGGCTATGGATGAGGCATCATTCGTTTGCCCAAGAGGGAAACGCCCTCAGGGAGAAGACTTGCTTTTGTACTTTTTTAGACCCTGACTGAATATAAAGAGACATTCTGAACAAGGTGGTTTGCAGAGAAAGATCAGGGCAATGGATGGCTGGAGAGGGATTTTTTTTTTTTTGCTAAAAAATCATACCAAGGAAAAACACAGAGCAATCAGGGAGTGAGAAAGAAAGTAAAGAGAACAATCTTTCAAGAAGCTTAATGGTTAAAGCTGAAGGGATGAGATAGAGGAACAGGAACCAGTCAGACATTCTCTGTTCACTGCTTGGCTTCCACCTCCTCTCAGTCACTGAACTGGTGGCCAAGCCCATGGTTTTGTCCCTGTGTCCCCACGATAATGCAGAGACCAGAATCCACCTCCAAACCCTGCCTGGGGTATTTATAGAACTGAGGATCACTGAACTCACTTTCCACATTGATCTTGGCTTGGGTTTTGTCATCGGGGCTCTCGCAGCAGTAGAAGCCCCGGTCTGCGAAGGAAATGTCCTTGACCACCAAGGTGTGCTTTGTTCCCTCAGCTTTGATCTCTATTTTGTCACTGGGCTTCAGCACGATGCTGTTCCTCATCCACTTCACCTCTGCAGGCTTGGTCAGCTCTACCTCCAAGGTCACTGTCTCCCTCTCTTCAACTGTTTTGGGCTCCAGCTTCTTCTTGAAGGAGATTGAGGCCTCTGCAAAAGAGGAAATATTAGTAGGAATGTAGGAGATCCAGGAAACAGGCTTTGAAAGAAAATTAACCCAGTGGCTCATGTATCTCCAAACCCAAAGTGTTCTGGGCACCCCTGTTTAATGATGCAAAAGCAGAAATTCCCTGCTGCTAACATAATTAATTAGAAGTAAAGGCACATAAAACAACATCATAGAATCATCATCATAGAATGGTTTGGGCTAGAAAGGACCTTAAAGACCACCTAATTCCAAGCAGGGTGCCATTTCCAGCCTGTCAAAGGGGCACTGCCACCTCTTACCTCGGACTCTGAGGTTGGCTGTGCTTTCCACACCCTCAGCATTGGCTGTGATTTCAGCTGCATCTTCCAGTGCCAGGTCAGTGATGGTGAGGCTGTGGTTGGTGTTCTTCTGAGAGATCACATATTTCTTGCTGGCTTCAATCTTGGCACCATTCCTGAGCCAGGTGACCACGGCATCACTGGGGGAGACGGTGCACTTGAACACGGCCTCTTTTCCCTCCTCAGACACCACGCTGTTGAGACTTGTGACGAATTTCACCACTCTGGGAGCTGACAGATAGGAGTAAAACATTCAGGAGCCTGTCCCTGAGGCATGGCATGAGCACCTTCAAACTGCCAGAAGCTTCCATGACTTTATTGGGAGCAGCAATTTGATTACTTACAGTAAGTGATCACAATACTGGGTCATCACATATCCCATGTCTGAGTAAAATATGTGTGTAAAGAGAGGCAAAAAGAGATGGGGGAAACCCCATCCTACATTTTGGAATTTGAATTCCAGCCTCAAATGCAATATGAAGGTCAATATTAAGAGACCTGAGACCAACAGGTCTCACAACCATTATGTTTTCAATAAATAGAGGCTCCACTGACATTGAGAGGGGAGTTCTGTATTTTGTTCTCAACACAGGAGTCAGCCCAGACACATGAACAAATCCAGCTATGCAGGGTTGTAACAGCTGAGGGCAAAACCCAGGGATCCCTCCACACTGCCACCATTAGAGACATACGTTTGGGGACGATGGTGACGCTGCTCTTGTCATCCCTGGACTCGCAGGAATATTCTCCCTCATCCTCAGCCCGGATCCCCGTTATCGTCAGGGTTCGTTTGGTTCCCTCCTCAAGGATCTGGAAACGCTTGCTGGGCTTGATCTCCACTCCATTCCTGCTCCACGTCACCTTCCCCTTGGCGTGGCTCAGCTCACAGCTCAGGGACACGCTGCCACCAATCTCAGCTTTCACGGCCTCCAGCTTCTTGGCAAACTTCACCGGGATTTCTGAGATCCAGGAGAGGGGGAAATTGTGAGGGAGGAAAAGAGGAAAAAAACAGTTCTAAGAAACTGGTTCTGCCCAACACTGGAAATAAATAAATTAATTAAATGGCCTTAAATATTTGATGAGACAAAATCTAACCAGAAATGTGGAAATTCAGGCAGACTCCTTTGACGCGGTATTTTCAGATCCCTGTCATTCTATAGGAGGATACAGAAACAAGAGGGGAGCAAACACCACAAGTACCCATCATAGGTTTCCATGTTCCAAACCAGCCAGCAAAAGACAAAAACTGGAAATCTGGAAGCTGGAGAAATTTGCTGGCCCATGGTGGGTCACCCAGAGAAGGAGCAACAAACCCTGAGGTTGGAAAAGCTTTCAGAAGAGTTTGGGTTTCACCCCCATCCCACCATGAGGGAAGTGCAGCTGTTGGGTTGGGCCATGGCCCGGGCACTGCTCACCTTTCACCTGGACCCTGAATTCCTGCTTGTCATGCTTTGTCTGGCAGGTGTAGAGGGCAGAGTCTGTGCTCTCAGCTGCAGTCACTGTCAGCGTCCTGGATGCCCCCTCACTCTTGATCACACATTTCTTGCTTGCCTTGATTTCTGTGCCATCCTTGAACCACCTCACTGCAGCAGTTTCAGGCGTGACTGAGGTTGTCAGCGTGATGCTTTCGTGTTCTTGGACAATGAGAGGCTCCTTCTGGACAGCTTTCTTTTCAAATTTAGCCTCCGGTTCTAGAAAAGACAATAAACCAGGAAAATTAAGAACTTTATGCTCAAATCCTTGACACATCAATTTTATATTGCTCTCTCTTCAGGACTCACACCACCAGCTCATCCATAGCCTGTAATAATCCAGAGAATATGGCTGAATATTTGTGGCTGGTATAATCTTTTCCTGAGAGGGAAGAAAGATAATGATCTCAGGCAACCCAAAACTTCTGCTTAGAAGAGAAGCAGAGGAAAGGAAATGCAAATATTTATATTTATCTTCAGTCCATAAAAAGCTTGTTTCTTAGAAATAAAACTACCTATATAATTCTTTCCTTTCCCCTTTCTTAGGATTTTGGATAAAATTAAGAAGAGACATTAATAGGCTGTTTTATAGCCTGTTTTGTATTTGCTCCACTGGCAGGAGTGCTGGAACCCGATCTTTAAGGCTCCTTCCAACCCAAACCATTCTGTGATTCCAGTCCCTTCTTTTTGGCCTCCTTTCTATCTTGTACAATCCTTTGCCATAAATTCAGGCATTTTTGGGGCACACACAAGCAGCAGACCAGGTTTTCCGAGTCACTTTTCTCCACAGCTCCACTGCTGCTCTTCAAAACTTCCCACTTCTACTTCCAGCTCCCCCCACCACTGAAGGAGGTTGCGTGACATGGTGTGCGAAAGAGAGAAGCAAAAAGCTATGTAGCATTTCCAGACCCCCAAAAAAGTCCAAATTTCCCACCTCCACACTGCTAGATTAAGAATTCATGTGTCATGTGGCTCACTGGTGCTGCTCCAAGGGAGACAGTGCCTGGACCAAGGCTGCCGTGTTGGGAATATCCAGTTTTCCTCTAAGCCACAGGGGCTGGTTCTTCACACCACAAAGTGATCACTCACCAGTTGGTTCCAGTTTGAAGGTCAGCCTCTGACCTGCAGCCTCACAAATATATTCCCCAGCATCCTTTTTCTCCAGCTGCTCTACCACCAGGCGCCGGGATTTGCCCGCGGTCTCTATTTTGAATTTCCGAGAGGAAATGAGCAGTTTTCCATCCTTGTACCACTTCACTTCCGTGGCATCCTGTGCCACCTCACACATGAGAGTGGCACTTTCTGTCAGGACAGCCTTCACCTCCTTCTGGACCTTTTCCTGGTTTATAAATGCAGGTTTGGGCTCTGAGCACAGGAAAAGAAGAAAATAATTGTTGAGCGGTTAAAATGAGATTAATCTTACAGATTTCTGTGGAGAGGTTTGGAAAATATTTAGGTTGTCACTTGCCAAAACCAATTGCCATCACTGAGTAGTGTCTACCCTTCTGTGGGATGCAGTTGCCACTTGGAAAATTGGGAACTAAGAGCCTAGGAATGGAAATGACCAAGAGGAGACTTGATATCAATCCCATGGTTGCAAGTTACCAGGTGAAAATACATTTATTTCAAACTTTCCCAAAGAACATCTGTCCTGCGGATCACTATATTCCCAAATTCCTTTTGCTGAAGATCTCAGACATAATAAAGCAATTTCTTGGAATATTTCACAGCAAAATTTAGCATCTAGCAGGAACAGTAAGACATCTCAAAAGACTGAGATCTCAATCACACAACAGCCCAAATTCAGAAAAAAATGCTGCTTACAACCCATCTTGAGATGTGCTGCTGATACCATAAATGACAAAACATATTCCAGCCTCTAAGTCTTCCAAAATGGACTTGGAAGTCTAACAAGGAAAAGATTCTTTAATGGTTCTTTCCTTTCAAGAGACTCAATGGAAAAGAATCACCCTTTGGGATCCCAGGAATGGGAGGGACCTGAATAATATTAATTATTTCTATTATATTTATAACTGCAACTATAAAACCCACTAAGATTGATAGAGGATGAGACAGAACTCATGCTGTGTGTATTTGGCTAAAGCCAAATATTCCAATTTCTACAAATCAAGGCAACCAAGTACAGAAAATCAGGTGAACTCTGCAGGCTTCAACAAAACCCAGACTATTGCAGCCGAGTCATGGTGGAATAGTTATTTCCATTATTGCTATACTGGCCTCTACTGAATTCTGACAAAGAATCTTCTCCTACCTGTGACATCAATCCTGAAGGTGAGTTTTTGGCCAGCAGCCTCACAGCTGTACTCCCCTGCATCTTTCTTCTCCACCTGACCCACCACCAGACGACGCGATTTGCCCTCGGACTCCACCTTGAACTTCTTGCTGGAGGTGATGAGTTTCCCATCCTTGTACCACTTCACCTCTGTCTTCTCCTGGGCCACCTCACAGCTCAGGGTGGCATTTTCTGATAGTGCAGCCTTCACCTCTTTCTGCACCTTCTCCTTGTTTGTAAACACAACTTCTGGCTCTGGAAAGAGAGAACAATCCAGACTTTCTCCAAAATATACGTTGCTCAATCCCCTTATCATGGCTTGCAGGTAACACAAGAAAAGATCCCTCTGACATGACAGTCCCCATCTAAGTCTGTCAGAAGAACATGCAAAGGACTTTGTGGTGGGGGTTTTGCCTGTTTTGGTTTTTTTGGCAGCAGTAATCTCTCTATGGTTCATAAGAAAATTGTCTGGCAGGACCCAGTCATGGCAGGACATGTTTTGGTTGAAGTTAATTGCAAACTATCAGATTTTTAGAGGAAGGAGCTGATCCGTGCTGCATTATAGACCCATAAAATTGATTTCTTTGATTCTCAGCAGCTGCTTCTGCTCCTCCTTAGATCATTTTGTTAAATGAGAAAGGTGCTAGACCAGCAATGACACGTCCAGGACCCTGTTATTTGTTCTCAGTGCAACTTTGGGAAAAGTTCAGCTTATCCCACATCCAAATGGTGAAATGCCCTTGTTCTCCAGATGACACATCAGCCACACCACTTGGAATTGGATTTTGTGATTGGGACGTTTGTGGATTGGGAATCTGTGAGGCAGCTGGGAAGCTGAATCTATTTTACCTCTCCACAGCCTCCATAGGGAAATACAACTGGAATGAGTCTCCATGACACCTTCTTTCCTTACTTGCCATTTGCTTGACACCTTAAAGGCCTTAATATCTATCAAGCCCTACTTCCATGACTCCCTTCAAGCTGAAATGAGCATTTCCAAAGGAAAGAAAAGGAGTATGGACATTGGCCAGGCTCTCCACCACGACCCTGCACTGAGGATGAGCTGTGGGGCAGATTTGCTGTCGTTGCACTAAGATAGGAGGAAGGAGATTCACAATCAACACCTTCTTTTTTACAGCCCTTTCCCTCCAATGATGTGTAGCTTCCAAAATTTTCCAGGGATTCAGCTCCCTGTTTTAAGGATTTTAAATATTTTATAAATAATATATGAAGAAGACTGGTCTTTTATTTGTACCCATCCTAGGCCATGCCAATAACGTACTCCAAATATTTGAAGCGTAACATGAAGACTACTTATAAAATAATGTTAATTTTTCTAGAAGATTCTAGAAATAAGACTGATGGGCCAAATAAACTTCTCCTACCTGTGACATTGATCCTGAAGGTGAGTTTTTGGCCAGAAGCCTCACAGCTGTACTCTCCTGCATCTTTCTTCTCCACCTGACCCACCACCAGACGACGCGATTTGCCCTCAGACTCCACCTTGAACTTCTTGCTGGAGGTGATGAGTTTCCCATCCTTGTACCACTTCACCTCTGTCTTCTCTTGGGCCACCTCACAGCTCAGGGTGGCATTTTCTGATAGTGCAGCCTTCACCTCTTTCTGCACCTTCTCCTTGTTTGTAAACACAACTTCTGGCTCTGGAAGCAGAGAACATTTCAGAGTATCAGTAGCACTATTCAAACTTGATTTTTGGTGAGTTTTTATCTGATTTATTTTGGTGAGTGAAGACACTGGGCAGATTTCCTATAGTTCTTCATCATGACCCTACTTTGAAATTCGCTGAAAATTAGCTGCATTGCAGAGTTGTTTTGATTTCATCAACACGTGAGGATGGAGATGTGCAATCAATTCTTTCTTTTTTATGGCCCTGTTCCTACACAGATGGGTAGCTCCTAAAGGTTTTCAAGGATTGAGTTCCATGTTCCTATTCACATTTCCTGTCATCATCATATACTGAATTTTTAACATTTTAATTACATCAAGTTCCAGTGTAGTAGTCATTCTCTGGTAGTCCAAGACACAGCCCCAAAACTGCTTTTGTTTCCACCACTACCTTTCTTCAAAATCTGCAGAAAGTAACATATCCCAAAATCCAGCAGCACTAAGGTGGATGAGATCTGTCAGAATTAGGTTTGCTGTAAAGGGACAAGCATTAAATTGCCCAACCAACCCAAGAGTTGCAGTTTACATTGCCAACAAAAGCAAATATAGTGTTGGGAAACAAACTTTGTGAGCCTTTTCTATTCCTGTAACTTCAGCTTTATTTCCCAACTGTTCTCAAGATGTGTCATCCCAGAACTATGTTTTTCTCATGAATGAAAATTAGCCAGCTTCCATGGTATTTGCACCATGTCACGATCAAAAATAAATCTAATGCATGAACTCTTCAATTTGCTTTAAATTCATTGAGATCCGGCTGAGGGATGTTAATGTTGAAACCTGTCCTTGATATCCTGATGAAAAGAGCTGGTTTCCTCATCTCCTGCTTCTAAGAATAGTTTTAGCATTTCCACCCAGTTGACAGAGGCCATAATATAAAGGTTTCCTCTACAATAAACAATATTTCAGAAAGCAGCTTTCCTCTATAGTAAATGATATTTCAGAAAGGAGCATTCACAAGAGAATGCCTGACTTGCTGCCTCCTTTCATTTCTCCAGCAGTTACTGAATTCTCAGTTTGCTATATTGCATCTTCTCAAGATTCCCAGGGAAATTCCCCAGTGATCTTCTGATCTGGGTTTGGGCTACCAAAACCCACTGCATGCTTAATTTCTAAAGAATGAAGACAGATCTAACAGCATGGACACAATTTCATGAGCAAACCAATACCACTTAAATGTTGGCTCATTCACTGCCAGTTGAGATGGAGTCTGACAAGCCATATAACTTTGCTCTGCTTCAATTTTTCAGGATGTAAACCATGGATTTCAATTTTTCAGGACATAAGCCAGGGATGCAGCACATTCTCTCACCTGTGACATCAATCCTGAAGGTGAGTTTTTGGCCAGCAGCCTCACAGCTGTACTCCCCTGCATCTTTCTTCTCCACCTGACCCACCACCAGACGACGCGATTTGCCCTCGGACTCCACCTTGAACTTCTTGCTGGAGGTGATGAGTTTCCCATCCTTGTACCACTTCACCTCTGTCTTCTCCTGGGCCACCTCACAGCTCAGGGTGGCATTTTCTGATAGTGCAGCCTTCACCTCTTTCTGCACCTTCTCCTTGTGAACAAAGGCATCTTCTGCCTCTGAAATAGGGAAACATGAGGAAGAAAATATATAAGATATAAAAATCTTGTGTCACAAACTTCTTACTTGTATGGGGTGTAGATGCTCTGCAGGATCTCAGACTTGGCTGTGCTGGTTGCCCCATTGGACATGATGATCTTAAAGGTCTTTTCCAACATAAATAATTCAATATTAAACTCTTGTAAGTAACACAGCTTTGCATCTAAATAAAACAATGTTCCCTCAAAATATAGTCCATGTAATTATCATCCCTCTCTGACTCATCCTCCTGAACAGCTCAACCACTCCATTTGCAAATTTCTTACAATGTATATAAAGATGAAATTCTCTCTTGTGTCTTTATGATATTTCTACTTCCCACATTTGGAATGAGCAAAATGTAGCACAATGGTGAGTTTCCACCTCCACTGTCACATTATTTAGAGGATTTTACCAGGTATTTTAGATCAAAATTGTATGTTGCTTAGAAAACACCTTGTAACCCAATCCCAAAGAGAGGACAAATACACATTTCTCAATATGGAAAAGTACTTCACGAACATTACACATAAAACTAGGATATAGTATTTGAAGTGTATTTTTATTTCCTAAAAAATCTGTGATTTTCCAGCAAACTGGCCTCCTGACAGGAGGGTGCAGCCCTGGGGAAGTCGTGCTCTGCTCCCAGAGAACAAGATACAGGATGAGAGGAAACACCCTCAAGCTGTGCCAGGGGAGGCTCAGGTTGGACACCAGGAGGAATTTCTTCATGGAAAGGGTGGTCAGGCACTGGAAGCAGGTGCCATGGGAGGTTTGGAGTGCCCATCCCTGGAGGTGTCCAAGGAACACCTGGATGTGGCACTCAGGGCTCTAGGCTGTTGACAAGGTTGGGCACAGTCGGACTCGATGGTCTGGGAGAGCTTTTCCAGCCTCAGTGATTCTGTGACCTGGGAGGCTCTCAGGGATGCTGAGCCACTCTCATTCCCTGTGCTAGTGCCTTCCTCTCCCCAGGCACTCCCTGCAGCCTCCTGGGGCCATCCTTGGCTCCTCCTGGATGACTTTCTCCTGCCTCCATCATGCCTGTGCTCTGAGTGGCAGCAGCTGCCTGGGAGGGTGAGGAGAAGGGGTGAGCTCAGGTCGAGCTCCTCCACTGCTGAACACACGTGGTCCTGGGGCACAGCACAGCCCTGCTATGAATATTGCACAGTCCATGGAAAGAGAGGTGTCCTGCAGAGAGCAACACGGAGCAGGAATCCAGCTTAGGGGCTCTGAATTTCAGCTCCTGTGTTTATATTGGCTGTAGAAGCGGTGTGAGGAGGTGTCATTGTCATTTAGAAGGCACAGGGGCTGTGCTGGGTGATGCAAAGCTCATCAAAAGGACATGTCAGCAGCATTTTGACCTCTGAAAGGGCTCAAGCACACACCAAGCTTTGCATTCAAAACTGATTGCAAAAATATTAATGTTTAAACTCCCATCTACAACTTTGAGTGTGAATATGCAGTGTACTCAATAGGTTATTAAAAAATTCTGTGTCGATGAGGGCTGTATTTAAAATGTCAGGCTAGCAGGGCAGGAATATTCCAGACTCATCTCACTTGTCCTTTCCATTCTTGACCTTTCACATAAACCATTTTTATACTGATAGGAAGTGTGACTAAAACTTTTAATCAGCTTACAAAGTGATTTACACCAGTTGATAATTTCTTTTAGAAACTTATTTTAAATTTAAACAACTATTCAGTGAAGATGACATTTCCAACCTTAAATGAAACTGGTTAGTGAAGTTTCAGCGGAAATGAGGAAAAATATTTTCAGGATATGAAACTTTCACTGATTTAAAATATGGATTTTGCTGCATACCCTGAATCGTGAAATACTGAGATTTCAGAATCACCTCTTTTTCTACGTGTCCAACTCAGCCCCAAGGTGTGCAGCAGCTGATTATTTTTATATTAAGTCAAAAAACCACATTGGCATCCCAAAACCCAACACTGATCATCTAACCTTCAACCTGTCCTTAAAGAGGGAAGGCTTTGGGCTACGAGTACAGCAACCCTGAAAAGCTTTCCAAGTGCAATGGCACCAGGATAAATTAAGACCCAGAAATCCGCTGCACTTTGAGATAAACTAGTAAGAGAAGGATTTCTGCTGCAGAAGAGCCAACCACTCCGAGTACGCATAATCCCTCCTGACTTTCACACCGGATCATTTTCCAGCCAGTGCTGGGCTTGCACGTCGTGTTACAGTTGTTCCCATGAGAAATACAGCAACGGTAGCTAAGGCAGGCTGAAGGCACAGGCCAAGGGGTCACATTACCCTGTGCCACCATGAGCTCACCTCGCTGGAAGGAGAGCTGGAAACCTTTGCTTTCTGAGGCAGACATCTCCCCCAGAGAGAGAAATTCATGTGTAAACCACTAAATTTCTGTTCTCTCACTACACCTCTGCAGTAACGTTTGAACCAGTGTCAGCAGCCAACAATGAATTTTGTTTATAACAATTTTGTCCAGAGAAGCTGTGGCTGTCCCATCTCTAGGAGTGTTCCAGGCCAGGTTGGACAGGGCTTGGAGCAACCTGGGATGGTGGGACGTGTCCCTGCCCATGGCAAGGTGATCTTTAAGGTCCCTTCCAGCTCAAATTGCTCTGTGTTTTTATGATGGTCTATCAATGCCCATATTGAATTTTCTTTGAAGATACCTCTCAAATCTATCCTTACCTATCCTTCCTTACCCATCCTCCACTGAAACTAGCAGCTCCTTCAGCCACAGAATGAGTTACACAAAGAATGAAAAACAGCCAAAATGCCCCAGCTCACAGCCCAGGTACCCCCACAGAGAGCAGAGTCAAGAGATTGCCAACACAGTTGTTCCTCTACACAGCTGATAAAATGCCAAACCTCTGTTTGGTGCTATAAGAAAACAGAGGTGAAAACTGCTTCCCTGTTCTGATCACCTCTGCATATGAGATGATAATTTTGAGATTAAAAAAGAAGGATTTGGCTGTAAAGACAGTGGAGTGCTATGAATATTAAAACAAACAACCAAACCCTTTCTTAACATCCAGTTCAGAAATGACCACCCAGAATGTAGCTGATGTCCATGGCTGCCTGGAGCCTGAGGTAAAATTCACCAGATATCTTGTAAAATACACTGAGACTAAAGAAACCACAGAATTATTTAGGCTGGAAAAGACCTGGAAGATCACTGAGTCCAACTGTTCCCCCAGCACTGCCAGGTTCATTGCTGACCATGTCCCCAAGTGCCACATCCACATGACTTTTAAATCCCTCCAGGGATGAAGACTCCACCACTTCCCTGAGCAGCCTGTTCCAGTGCCTGACAACCTTTTTGGTTAAGAGTTTTTTTCTAATATCAAACCTAAACCTCTGGTGGAACTTGAGACCATTCACTCTTGTCCTGCCACTTGCAAAAAAAATAAGAAAGAAAAACAGTGATCTTCATGGAAGAATACCCAAAACAAGAGGAGGAATACCAGCACTAGTGATCAAACTGGAAGAGATTTTTTTAACAGTGTTGGCTATTGAGAAATCATGTTCACTTCCTCAGCTGAAGGAGACATACAGGGAGGTGAGGAGCTGGCAGGATATGAACAGGTCAACTCCAGATCTACCCAGTCCTACACAACCTCACTGAAACAGCAGCTCAGACCAGCATCAGAAAGTACTTTTAACAGCTTTTCTAATATTGTGTCAGAGACAATGGGGAGAAACACCCAGATACAAAGAAAAGCCAATGAAATACAAACCAAAAATCTGTCTCCCACCTGTGACATCAATCCTGAAGGTGAGTTTTTGGCCAGCAGCCTCACAGCTGTACTCCCCTGCATCTTTCTTCTCCACCTGACCCACCACCAGACGACGCGATTTGCCCTCGGACTCCACCTTGAACTTCTTGCTGGAGGTGATGAGTTTCCCATCCTTGTACCACTTCACCTCTGTCTTCTCCTGGGCCACCTCACAGCTCAGGGTGGCATTTTCTGATAGTGCAGCCTTCACCTCTTTCTTCACTTTGTCCTTGTTGATAAATGCATCCTCTACTTCTGTGCAGTGGGAGAAGCATTTTTAAAATCACACATAAGTTGATGCTGTCCAAAGTGATCAAACCCAAATAAAAAACACAACATCCACTTCTCTGGTATTTTTTAATGCTCAGACAGCATGTGGGCCTTTGTCATGCCTGAGGACAACACATTAGCCATTTCTGAGAAAAATGATCCAGTGCCTCAGGATTTCAGCTTCTTCCCATCTCCACAAAAAATCCATTGCTTTGTCCCATAATGTAATTGACAAATAACAAATCTCATTTGCCACTGGGAGCTATATGGAAGCCTTGCTCATTCTAGGAGACCTGGTTTCCCACTTCTTCCAGACTCATTTTTTCTAATATCTGGGAGACAATCTTACCTTTATCCCTATAAATGACAATGGAATGGAAATTTGTCAGTCTTCCCATTACTGGGAAATTAGAAAACACCAAGGGGCACTGAGGGGAATTCATCCCATGGCTGTAGATGTCCAGCTGTCAGCATCAACGTGACAGTGGATGGGTTGTTGCTTTCCATCACTACTCAAAAAAGTTTTAGGCTGCACGGACACTGGAGCCCAAAGTGGGGTACATTTTCTTTCTGTAACGAGAATGAATGACCTCCTACCTGTGACATCAATCCTGAAGGTGAGTTTTTGGCCAGCAGCCTCACAGCTGTACTCCCCTGCATCTTTCTTCTCCACCTGACCCACCACCAGACGACGCGATTTGCCCTCAGACTCCACCTTGAACTTCTTGCTGGAGGTGATGAGTTTCCCATCCTTGTACCACTTCACCTCTGTCTTCTCTTGGGCCACCTCACAGCTCAGGGTGGCATTTTCTGATAGTGCAGCCTTCACCTCTTTCTGCACCTTCTCCTTGTTTGTAAACACAACTTCTGGCTCTGGAAGGAAACCCCAACAGTCACATGGAGCTTTTTGCAGTTGTTGTCTCTCTGGTGTTTAATCAAGCTCCTCCTATTTCACTGTACTTGCCCTGACAGGTAATATCATGAGGGGCATTAGTGCAAGAAAGCACCTTCATCTCTATCTTGCTAAGAAGTGAATAGGAATGGGAATTTTATGGGAATTCTGGGGTAATGTTAAAAACTCACAGTTTTAGGACAGATTTAAATGTAGGACTTGGAGCATCAACTTGCATTACCTGAACCCTCCTCCCTCTTCTCTCTCTTTCTCTCCCTATGTGTCTCCAAGTTTCCAGTGAATCAGAAGGGTACAGCACCTGTATACTCATGTCCAGGAACCATTGCTCTTTTTCTGCCTATTTGGGACTATTCCATTGTTCTCCATCTAATCATGGAATCATGGAATGGTTTGTTGGAAGGGACCTTAAAGACCATCACACTCCAACCCACCTGCCATGGGCAGGGACACCTTCCCCTAGACCACGTTTCTCCAAGCCCCATCCAACATTTAAAGAGATGGGATCTAATCAAAGCTCTTCAAACACCTTCCTCTTCCCCTTTTTCCATCCCTCTGCTACAGCCTCACACTATTTTCCTGTGGGAGTTTTTCTGCAGACAAACCTGCTAATTGTGAGAGGATAAGGAATTTTCATCCTTTCCTATAGCTGTTTTTTTTTGTGGTCACAACCAGCCACGGATGCAGAACCATGTGTATGAAATATTGCTATGAAAGCTGCCCAAATAAAATCGAGTACGATGGCTGAGATCTTTCACCCTGGGTAGATTGTGAGACGCTCCTCCAGATGCAAGACACTGCTCAAAATGGAATTCTCCTTTACCTTTGGAATTCCTGGCATTTTCTCACCTCTGACTTTGACTTGGAATGTTGTTCTGTCGTCCTTTGTTTCACAGGTGTAGCTGCCTTGGTCTTGCTGTGTCACCCTCTTGATGATGAGCTTGCGTTGTGTCCCCTGGCAGACGATTGTTGTCCTCTGGTCCTGCTTCAGCTCAGTCTGACCCTTCCTCCACACCACGGCCCCGCTCGCAGCTGACACCTCACACACCAGCTCCAGGCTTTCAGAAGGGCTGACTGATACTTCTGGAGTTGTTTTGGGCTTGTTGACAAAAGTAACAGCTTCATCTGGAGTGGAAAAGAGAAAACAGTTTGTGCCTTGGTGTGGGTTTATCTGCACAAAGTCAGGGTACAGCGATTATTGATTGTTATTCCATTATCACACACACTGGATGCCTCTGACAGATGGTGCAAACCCCTCTGATCTTCAGATAATTGCTCTCAATTACAGTGAAATCCCCTTCATCTGCCCTACATCCTCCAGGATCTTTTAAATCAAGCTGAGATGCCCTCGAGTTGCTCACACTTCATTTACCACCCCTTGATTCTGATGTCAAACAAGCTCTGGGGGACATGTGTTGATGTCTGAGGGCAGAAACAGCTTTGCAAACACCTGGGAAATGTCAGAAAATCTAGTTAGAGGTGGTGAGGACCCTTTTTTAAATGTTTCTGACCCCATTCCTGCAGCTCCTTGTTCATAGTATCAGTCTTACTGGACTAATTCTTCTCCAGGCCAGGGCACGTATGGGATAATCTCATTGATAAAATATTCTCCAACTTCAAGTTAGGAAAAAGCTCTGAGCAGCCTGGTCTAGTGGAATATATCCCTGCCATAGCAGGGAATTAGAAGGAGATGGTTTTTAAGGCCCTTTCTAACCCAAACCATTCCATATTTCCATGAATATGGGAGACAATAATCTCATATCTTTTGGCTGAAACTGATCTTCCCAGCAGAGAGCTCAGAACTGCTCACACAGCTCAGTTGAGGCTCCTGCATGGTTAGCTCAGCTCAAACCCTGCTGACAGCACAGATATGGACTGTGCAAACAGCCACACAGAATATTTGTCATATAAGCAGCAACAACATAGCATTTTTTTCAATTAATGCTCTTTGCAAGTATCTTTGTAAAGGTAAAAGTGAAAGCAATCAAGTGAAGACAGAGATCTTGGTGTAAAATGTGAGCAAGCCTCCTCAACACACCTGTCCCTAAGCTAAGGAGCAATATTTGGTGGGCATGTCAGGTATTTCAGAGCCTTTGTTCACCAGGGCAGCCCTGGCCTGAAGAGCAGGCTGAGGGCTGTCACCTAGAGCCAGCCTCAGCTCAGTATTGTGTTTCTTTTAGCAGCAACTGCTGCTTTCAGTCACTGAGTATCCCAAGGACAATTGCCACGCCAGGCAAGCGTTTAATTAAAATTTGCATTCATTAGGACTGACGTATTCTCCAAGAATTAGCTGACCAAAGGAGGATTCCCTCCAGAATCCTGCTGTTCAGGGTTGTTGGGGTATCTCATTACTCTCAAGGCAGATTGATTCCCTGCCCTGAGACCACCCCCTGAGTGTGCAGTGCAGCTTCTCAGCACTCTGGAAAATTTTTATGGTGACACATGAAACAAGGAGGAAGCTGCCCTGGCTAAGGTGTTGTTAACAGGTTGCAACTCAATCCTTGCTCACCAAAAGGTTTGTGGGGATAGGATGCAGCATAATGGCTTCAAACTGCCAGAGGGCAGGGTTAGATGGGATATTAAGACTAAATTCTTCCCTGTGAAAGTGGTGATGCCCTGGCACAGGGTGCCCAGAGAAGCTGTGGCTGCCCCTGGGTCCCTGGAAGTGTCCAAGGCCAGGTTGGACAGGGTTTTGAGCAGTCGGGGATAGTGGAAGGTGTCCCTGCCCATGGCAGGGGGTGGAAGTGGATGATCTTTAAGGGCCCTTCCAACCCAAATCTTTCTGTGATTCTATGATTTGGCAGATAGCAGATTTTTTGCCTCAGCCATGTTTTAGGAATTACAGGCGAGATTCACCCAACCTGCCTATGGCCAGCAAAAAGTTTATACCAAGCTCAAAAGTTTATATCCTCTGTACCTGATGCACAACCAGAACACTTCTAAAATCCATCTTAGACAGCTCTAATAGGACAGTATAAATCAGATTGCACAAATTGTCTTTTGAGGGGTCAGTTTGGGCAGAGCCTGGTTGGCTCTTTCAGATCAGTTTTTCAATGGGTAAAGTCAGGGACTGGGAATTTCACTCCAAGAGAAATTGCATAATGTTGGATTCTCAGAAGAGAACTGGAGGTGAGATGCAGAGTGAATTCCTGAGCAAACACCAGCTGGAAGCACTCCCTCCAGCTCACTAAATCCTGCAGGAATCCCTCAAGACAAGTGCTGTCCTAAATTAATCAGCTTTGCTGAGTCTTTAGTTAGCGCATGGGAAGCATCACAGTAACCTGGGTATTGTGTTACAGGTCACAAGCACTCAGCTGTGACTTCTCTTGAATTGCATTATACTGCAGGCATGCCAGGAGAAGCTTTCGGGAGAGTTTCAATCTTAAATTTAGGACCAGGTTAAAAATTAGGCTCCAAGCACAAGCCAGAAAACCCCATTTGGAAGAAAAGTTCCCACAAACATGCAACTAGAATCAGTTGAATTTCACAGATATTGAATTTCACACATGAGTTCTTGTGTCATTTTATACTCTGGCTCCATCCTGGGCTGGAATGCAGTGGTGACAAGCATTTCTCTTCTGGGCTTGACCTGACCACCACGTGCTTTGTGTGATGGGCACGTGACACGGACTGATGGAGTCACAGGGAATGATCTCTGAGACCACAGCATCCTTTGGGAATGTGGAGGTGTTTAACTCCCAAAATCAGGAATTAAACTTGTCAAAGGAGGGCACATGGCTTCCACAGCAAGACTTTGAACCCCTGACTGAGGTGGTCCTAAAATTATGCACACACTGAGCTAACAGATTAAAGGCCAGATGTGGCTGCCAGCTGTTCAGCCAGCATCGTGTTTGGGTTGTGCTCCAGCCCTAGAAAAAGCTTGAGCTGACTCAAGCAAAACACAGCATCGTTATATTATTTGCCCATACTCCTGGTTTGGATCAGGATCACAACAAGGGTCAGAATCTCTCAAAGTGTAGTGCAACCTTGGCCCAAAAATCTGTCAATTTGTAAGGTAGGACAAGTCTAAAGAACAAAATCCTGCATTTCTCACACAGACTCTGATCCCATACTTGCAGTACAAACTTACCTGAGACTTTCAAATCAAAAGTAAGGGTGTCATCCCCAATTTTGCAGGTGTAAGTTCCTTCATCTTCTTTTGTCACAGCTGAAGCCACAAGCTTGTGCAGTTTTCCTTTGTCTTCCAGGGTGAATTTCTTGCTGGCTGTGATTTCCTTCCCATCTTTGTACCACTTCACCATGATGTTGGCCTCAGAGGTCTCAGACACAAACTCAGCCTGTTTCCCAGCAATGGCCTTGACAACTCCTCCAGTTTTCTCTTTGTTTATGAAGTTTGCGAGTGCTGAAACAAAACACGGGCACAGCTCTGATAAAGAATTCTATGCACAGCAATAAAAATGTACATTGACATCTAAATTAGGTGTTCATTTATCATAACACCAAATCTATTTATTTTATTATGGATCTAATTACTAGATTCCAAAGCAGAAGCAGACAAATTTCCAACCATGTTCTTGATTATCCTGTGTCCAAAAAGCAGAGCACATAGCATGGACAGCACAAGAGGCTGAGTCAAGGAGAAGCAGCCCCAGGAAACAGAGCTTTAAAATAATATTTTAAAGAGAGGTGAGGAAAGAAATAAACTGGAGATAAAGCCAGGAAGGTAACTCAATCATTATATTGCAACCACCAGTCAAATAAATTGACTCTAGAAGAGGTTAAAACATAACGTAGATAAATTAAATTACATAAAATTAATAATCCATATGGATGTCTCATAGGACCAAAACGAAAAGAAATTTATTCCTGGGAATTAACTGGGGCATAGAAAACAAAAAATAAATCTGGCATCATATTAACATGGAGTGAAATAATTGAGTCACCAATTGCCTCAAAGCAAAAGATTCNAGGGAAGGGAAGGGAAGGGCACTGCTAAGACATTCCTTCCCCATCATTACTGACACTCAGTTCACAGGTTCAAAGTTGTGGGAGGAAGAAGGAGATTAGTTCATTCATTCACCTTTAACTTCCTCAGAAAACCAGAGTGAAAAATACAACCAGGGCAGCCCTAAGGAGATGTCTCAGATGTCCCTGGTCACCAAGGGAGGTCATGTGCCAGAGGGTGCCTGGCACGTGGAGCTCAGGGCAGTGCAGGGACTGCAGTGACAAATGGCAAGTGCATTTCTGGCTGATTTGGGCTGGGGGCCCAGGCAGTGACACAGTGGCCCTGGCTCAGCACAGTGGCCCCTTGGCAGCCACGTGATGCCCACGTGCCATTTACAGCTGACCTGCTCCTCAAATGATTCCCAGCTCCCTGTGGCTGTTGATGATGGAAGGTAAAATGTTGATACAGCTTTTGTGAGGCTCATCCCACAAGGATGAGAGGTACCAAAGGTGATTCTCCAGGAATCAAGCTGTAAGCAGCAGAGTTTGAATCACAGCTTGTCAACGCAGATTTTAAAATAATAACACTAATTACTCATTTGATAGTCACACTACAGTGAAAAATACATGGAAACATTCATTAAGTAATTCAATTAAATGTGGGTAGAACTGTCAGCATGCAAAATGATGCTAAAGAGGCAGAGCAAGAGAACAAAAAAACAAAATTAAGAACAGGTGCCAATTGTAGACAGAAATTCCTCTATATATAGATTTAGTCACATTTTGATTTTTTTTTTCAGCTCTCTTAAGTTTGCTCTTTGAAACAACCAAACAAGTTCTCAATGTGAAAAACCCCATTATATTCTCAGGCTTTATTGTTTCTGCAGAGACCAAGGAGGGGGAGATGCCAGCAGAACATGATGATGAAACACTTCATATTTCCTCCATGCAGAATCAGTGTGAACATGGTTGGCAGGAGGGTGAGGGTGAGCTGTGGGACAAAACATGGAAATCAAATGGCTTTACAGAGTGAACTTGCCAGTTCAAAGAAAAATAGGTACTGAAATCCCTGCAGTCTTGTTGGAAATGATACAAAGTTTAAAATTTTTTATATAACTGTAGTCAGGGCTTTTGTTCACCTTTGCCCAGGGGAAAAGGAATTGAAGTTGTTTTTTTTTTTAAAGGACTGTATCACCACTCGAGGCCTGATGAGCTTAAAATCTCAACAGACTGGGGGTAGCACAGAAGATATAAAAAAGATAACAACCATTAATGAACATCAACTCCAGACATCACCCCTGGGATGGTCAGAGACTCCTGGTCTCAGAAAAGATCAATAAGAGAACAAAGAATGAGAAACTAATTAGCATTGAAGGCAAAGGGATCAGTAACCAATAGGAATCCAAATACTAAGAACTCCAAAATTTGGGACCAATGAACATTGAACCAATTAATTTCTCTGGGTTTTGACTGTAAGTATGTGAAAAATCTAGTGAACATCATGTGTGATGGAATGATTTTGTCAGCATGACCCGGGCAATGTGTGGATGAAATTATTTCTGTTGTACATCCTGGCCAGAAATAATGTGATGCCTTGATTCTTTAACACTACAAAATGTTGTTGGAGAGTTTTTGCTTTTCCCTCACTTTTTGTGACAGTGTGACAACAGGCTGGAGTGGCCTGGAGTAAGACTTTGTGCTCTGAACCTAAGCAGAGATCTGATGATCCATGTGAGGAACAGTCTGGGGATAGACTGGGGATTTTGGACAAAACCTGGTCCCCTTCAAGGCAGAGACAGCTTTGTTCTAGTTCATAAAATCTTGCACAGATGGGAAGGTTTGCAAGAAGGAGGCTTAATGCTGCTGGTTTCAGGGTAAAGGTAGAGACTGCCATGAAAGCAAGAACAGCCAAAAAGATAAGACAGGTGTAAAACAGTGCTGCTTCAAGAAATATCCAAATAAAGTGCCATCTTGCTGCTTTTTCTACACATCTGAACACCTCGTAAAAAGGAAGGGGTTAAGCCATCCAGCGTGCCCTGGAAAGGTCTATTCTTATCCACCACAGTATTGACAGAAAAGAACAAAAAAATCCTCAAACAAATAGTGAAAAAAAAAAAATAACAAAACAAATCCTACAACGCCAAGATGATCTGGTACAATCAGAACCTTAATCAGAGCTGAAGTCTCTCTTCAGTGACTTGTCTGATGTCCCACATCAAGCGTGGGACAGACGGGGGCTCCTGTGTCATGTCCTGCCCCTGGGGCTGCATTTCTTCACCTCAAGAGCACTTTTCCCTACCCACCACTCACCCTCACCAAACCCCCTGGAACATCAAGATGCCAGCTGGAGTGAAAGCACAGCTCTTGCCACCTCACCAGTTGCTGTATTTGCTCCCCACTTCTGCTGTAGGACCACGCTATCAAGGCTGGATGTTGATGGGCAATTGCCAGCCTCCCATTGTGTGCCTTGGTGGCTCCATTGGTGTAGGGCAGGGACATCATTAGTGTAGAGCAGCCCAGGCAGTCCCTTACCTTTCACTGAGAGCTGGTAAAGCATTTTATCCCCTTCACAGACACACTCATAGACTCCTGCATCCTCCTCGGCAGCGCGGCGGATTTTCAGGATGCGCCTCTTCCCCACGCTTTGGAACTCATATTTTTCACTGGCCTTGAGCTCCTTCCCATCTTTCAGCCACTTCACAGTGGCCTCTGTGTCTGAAAGCTCAGCCTGGAGTTTGGCTTCTTCCTGCAGCCGAGCTGAGACTTTTTCTATGTCTTTGCTCTTGTTGGTGAATCTCACTGCAGCTCCTGCCAGGACAAGAGGCTTTGTTATTTCGAGTTATATCCTGATTATATCATGATGTAACTTATCCCTGATACAGGTCTGCTGTAGACTGTGAGATCTCTGAAGGTATCAGATCCTGTCCCTGTCCTCACACTCATGTCTATACTGTGCATTCTTCCCCAGTTCGGAAAATTTGATCTGTTTTTATTGCCAGAGTCACCGAGAAAAAAAAACAAACACTTTTTTTCTACTGATAAATAATACTCTTAACATGCTTCTGCACAGATCTTTTCCCAAGCCAAACACACCCTTCCAGAATAAAGGATTCATTATGAATTCATTATGTTTGCCCTTGCAATGTTGTAAGTACAGATGTTAGTGTCATTTCACAGAGGAAACCTTGATCTCAAATTAAGTTCCAGCCTACTCACTTGTATATCCCATGCATGGTGGGCTAAAAAGCCTACAAGAAAAGCTTTATTAGTAATGAATGATCTTTTACTTTTGAAAGATTATTACAGTCAAAGAGACTGGTCAAACCTAGAACTGAAATTAAAACTTCAAGGTGATTTAGTGGCAGATTTGGTGGCAGAATCCATTGACAGATGGTTGTGAATAATATTCGTGAGCTGATGTGAAGCTGATAGTTCAAATACCATCAGCTGGCCAGATCAACTCACTCTGAGCTGTCATGTGAGGTCATTACCAGGACACACATTAATCACATGACAATTTCAGGTGCTTCCTACAGACCAAGGAAAGCCTCCAGCCCCAGTTTTAATCCTCAGGTCCCAGAAACCACCCCTTGACTGGGAGAAGAATGGACAACAATGCCAATAAATACCTCTCACTCTCATCTTGGTGCTGGTCTCAACGTCATTGACAACAAATTTCACTTCTGCCCCATCATCTTTCCTGGTGACATTTTTTATGAGCAGGGTGTGAGTGGTTTGGGTTCTGTTCATGATGTAGGTCTCACTTTCCTGTAAGACTTTGCCATTCAGGTACCAAGTGCCAGAACATGTCTTGGTCAGATCAACAGTGAACAGGGCATCCCCTCCAGGTGCAACTTCAGCTGTTGTCAGGGGGTTTTTCACAGCCAGGACGGGTTCTAGGGAAGAACAACACACACCTCTGAGAACAAACTGTCATGCTGGAGGATGCCTCATCTTAGGAACCAAATTTTCAGGGTAAACAAGACATGAGAATAAATTAATGCAGCCTTATACAATTCTCATGCACTGAAGGAAATGCATGGGTGGTCTAAAGGATTTGTTTCCTTCAGCTGCAGGTAACTGACCTCTGGAGTCCTGTTTTTGCAGGTCTAGAAAAATGGGTGTATTTTACTGATTTTTTTTATCCCTAAAATGTATAAAGGCACAGGCCAGAAACATATAAGTCCCCTACAGGTGTGTTATTGAATAGCCAATATTCAGATTTTAGATTAGATTTCAAAGATTAGGTTTCAGAACTTCTTAGATTTCAGAAGGAGGGACTTCTAGATATCCCTATGAGTCTGTTCTAGATATTCCAGGACAATACAGGCATGTTCAGACAAGGATGACACAATCACAAGACACAGTATGATCAGTTTGTGTAGGTCTTCAATATCTGTACAGATATTTTCTAGTGCAGTGATTCAGAGGAAGAAGGAATGCCATTGCACTCAATGATTCTATGGGCATATTAGCACCCTAGAAATAAAGCAAAACCCCTGGATTTCTCCTATAAATCCTTAGATTAAAGACAGACTGGCTGGAACTTGGTTTTCATGGAACTTGGTTTTTATGATCACCCATAAATACTCTCTAGGTGCAAGATCGCTATCTCATATCTATATATTGAAAATTGTGCCATAAAGCCATCTCAATTTTTCTTTTCATTGCAAGTGTAGAAGAATCATTTACAGGTTTAAGGTCCACAGCAGGGAGCTCTGCCTCTCCCACAGCCTGATGTGGGATACTGGAACAGAAACACACGCACAGCTCTACCCCAGAAACCCAACCACCATCACTGGCGTGGTTCTGGACTCTTTCCTTCCTCTCTTTGGTGAAGGCCAGTGGTTGACATGGAGCAGGAGAACCAGCAGTGAAGGCAAAGAGGATTTGCTGGGCTATTGCTCCATCCTCAGGAAATGTTTCCAAAGCACCCAAAGGTGTCCGATCACCCCATTTCGTGCCGGTTTCGTGCTCACCAAGGTGCAAGCTCCCAGGGAATTCCAGGTAGGGGCTCTGTCCATAGGTGTTGACTGCAGACACTCTGAACTGGTAGTCAGCCTCTTCTGGCAGGTTGCTGACCGTGAGCTCGGGGCTGGGGACGTGGGACTCGTGGCACTTGACCCAGGTGAAGCCGGTGAGTTTCTTGCGCTCCACGATGTATCCGTCGACTGGAATGGGCCTGTCCATCCTCGGAGGGGACCAGGCCAGTGTCACTGAGGTTTCTGTTTTATTTTTCACCACAGGGTCAGCTGGGGGTTGGGTGGGAGGTTTTTTGGGAGCTGTGCAAGGGAAAGAAACGAAACAAAACAGAGCAGTAAGTCACATGGGAGTGGAAAAGCCAAAATAACTTATGGTAGACTAAAATTACATCTTGCTTAATAAACCTCAAAAAAACATTGATGTGAGATGGAAAAGCAAGAGAATGGATGGAAGATGTTTTGAGGCTGTTTTACACAAAGATGACAGAATCATTATCATCCCGGGTCAAGTCCAAACTTTGATGTCCAATACGTGTACTGCACAGCTAAACATATGAGATTTCTACACGATATTAAAACTGTCAACACAGTCGTCAAACATTTTGTAGTCTTAAATCTTCTGTGCTGGATCCAGATCCACACTTCTGTGCTTCACAGCTCCTGGGCAAAGCAGACTTACACTCAGCTTTTTATTTTCACTCAGAAGATGGGTAAAATCAACAGCAAAGTTTGTTCAAATCTGTAAAGAGTTATGGAGAGCTCAGCTTGTAACACAGGCTTGGATGTTCCCTGCAGCCTCTTTCATCTGGGTATCTGTCCTGCTCCTGAATTTTATGCTACCCCCACTCAGAAGCTGCAACTTTGTCTCCCAAGAGTGATGTCGTCTGGGATCTTTGTTTTACTAATTTATGCAGAACCAGCTTTTGGGATTGGGGAATTAACTTCAAAAGGAAATGACAAAAAGACATGTCCCCACCATGAGAGCCTTCTATTGAGGAGATGTGGCTATTTTATGGTACCTGAGGCTACAGAGGTATTCCTGCAGGTATTTGCATAATGAATATTTATTTTCACCCTTTCATTCCTCTTGAGCCCTTTAGAGAAGGCTCAAGTCCCATCAGGATTATTCACTACGTGCTGCCACTGATACGGTCAAGAGGAATTATCTGATGTGCTCTAGTTGCACACTTCTACTGACATGGCACAGGATTAATTTCATTTAATTTTGGCAATCCAAAAGGTGTCTGAGTTAAGTCAGTCAACCAAACTCCAGCTGTGATCCCACGAACAGCACACTCGGGAGCAATTAATTCAACTTAAAGAAGGAGTGGGAGGTGGGTGAAACAGTCACACAGTGGACATACTCAAGAATTCCCAACTAGATGAAGTCTGTTGATCAGCCTAAACTAAAAACTGAGCTCTGGAACAACTGATCTCCTTCCTGCCTCAGTTTCCCCATCTTTAAAATGGGCGTGGTGACAATGCAAGATGACACATAATACACAAACATTGCCTGTACATTATAAAAGATATCAGAACAGCCACCACCAATCTCACCCAGCTAATTGAAAAAGATGTGGACATAGTACACAGGATTCTCCAAACAGTAAATCTGATATGCACAAAGGGTAAAAATAGGAAATCTCAACGCGATACACTTTTCCTTCCTTACATAAATAGCCACAGAAGTGTTTTGGGGTGCACAGTTACCAGCCTGTCAGTAACTGCTGGACACAGATAGATGTCAAAGGTCCTGTTAGGGGAATATTAAGCTGAACACTAAGCCCTGGAATGAGATCTCTTGACCTTGCCATGAGAAATGCTAATGCAATGTTTTCTTCAGCAATACCTGCTTGTGGGAAGGCAGCTTCTTATAATTTCTGTTCCATGAATCAACACTCTCTTCATAATTTAAACAGCAGAGTCTGAAATCAAACTGAACTTTATTGTTCCCATTGCATAGGTGCTTGTTTGGATGTTACAGCTTTAAAAATACCTTAGAAACTGTCACAAAGCCAAATGTGACACTTTCCTCAGTTTTTCCTCATTTTAGTTCAATGGCATCAGAATGCCCAAACCAAGTTTAGATAACACAGCAATCATGTATGTTTTAAATAAAAGATTCCTTTTTGCCACTGACCGATTGCAGTGGTGGGAGAAGAGAATTACTCTTCCCAAATTGTGACTGGAGTGGATGATTTGTTCATATATAAACCAGAACTGTAACAGAGACAGAAATCATATGTATTTTTATCTTAAATAAAGCAGATTTTGCCTGGGAGTGCCATCAAAATAATGCCAAATAAAATTGGGCAACTCCACCAAACTTTCATTTCAGGTCCAGTCTTGATGATATTGCACCTGCTGCTACTGCTCTGTCAAGAAAGATATGTTTGTGTCATACTTTTTCCCCAGCACTGCTTTTACCCAGAAAAACTGTGGATGATCCATCCCTGGAAGTGTTTGAGGCCAGGGCGGGCAAGGCCCTGACAATCCTGGTCTGATGGAAAGTGTCCCTGCCCATGGCATGGGCTGGAATGAGATGATCTCATCCAACCCAACCCATTCTGTGACTCTACAGATATTTCTCTGTTTTGATCCCTCCAAACATCCCATAACACTCACAGCCAGGCTGTTGGCTTTTTGTGGCAGACATCAAACCTCCAGCTGGTTTTGGACACCAAAATTATCACAGTGGCACTTGAAACAACAATGCTGCCACAGGAGCAGCCATAGGAAGATATTGGCACCTTAAAGCCTGGGAGTTTTGAACTTTCTGTGTTTTCTGACACTGACCCCCAGGAGAACGCTGCTTTTGACCTGAGGCCTTGGAGAAGGCTTCCAAAATTTGAGTGATAGAGTTAAAATCACTGGTGTGCAGTTTGAATAGAAGTGTGTGATTTCACGTGGTGGAGGGTTTGGAATTTGGGATTTTAGAATATAGTAATAGGTATGGGACAAGGTGGACATTCTTGGGTGTTGTCTCTTTTTTCCTTCTTGTTCCTTCTTCTTCATGACTTCAGGCAGTAGTTTTTGGTTGGATAGAAAATCCCACAGTGCAGGTCACAGGTGTTTGGTTATTGGGTCAAAAGTATAAATAATATAGATGTTAGTTTTTAATTTGATAGTTAGGCTTTAAAAGACCTTGTAACAAGTGAGATACGGCTCCATTTTCCCACTTTTAGCTTGTTAGCTAGAAGTGCTGAAGAACTCTCTGTACTTTAGATAAGATTTAATAAACAACCAAGTCTGAACATGAAAATCCATCTGTCGAGTTTCAATCCTGACTGAGTGAAGGCAGAAGAAAAAAATATAAAAATAAGGCGGAGCTACTACCAGGAAGACACAACAGCAAGGCCAAACAAAAGAGAAGCTTACTGGTCACAGTGAACTGGGTAGAAGTCCTGCTTTCTTCAGCCAGGAAGGCAATCTCACCAGCATCTTCCACCTTGCACTCCCTGATGGTCATGGTGTGCTGTTTGCCAGAGCATGTGATGGAGATTCGGTCGCTGGGTTTCACCTCTTCTTTGTTCTTCAGCCACCGGACGTTCTGGCAGTCATTGTCCAGCTCCACGCAGAAGGTGGCTGTGTCGTTGATGAACACTGCAGTTTTCCGTGGGAGTTTCTTGATGATGTTCCCTTCAAACAACAAGATAAACATCGTCAAAAAACGGCAGATGTTAAAAGCTCCGGCGGCACTGGACCATCCAGACTGAAACAGGACTAGTCCACACCTAATCAAAACATTATGGACACCTTGCAATCAATTCCAAAGCTTTGAGTCACACAAAACAGATGACCCCAAGGATTCATTTTGGCCTTCAAATACAGAAAAGCAAATCTTTTTTGACTGTAGTCACTCAGGTTTCTTGTCTGCCAGGCAGAGCCAGTTGCTGGGCAAACACACAATGTATACGGCCTTGCAGGAGAACAAATTTGACAGCTTTCATTTCCCAAATATGCTGGGAATTCAAATTAAAACTTTGATAGACGTGAAATCCTAAAGGCAGAGAAGACACCTATCTGGCTTAAGACTGACATACCTACTTCAGCAAAGTAAGTCACATACTCCAGATAGTAGACAGAGAAGTTACCTGAATTAATAAGACACTGAAAATCTCAGGTTTCTTTTTGGAGTTAACATGGGAATTCACATTGAATGAATTTATGTCCTTTCCAAGTGACTGTGATTATCATCACTCACTAGGACAACCTCAAAGCTGTAAGATGTGACTATTCAGAGAAAAGATTGGACAAACCATAATGAGACCACGCCAATGACAACAGTGACTGGCTCCAGCTCCAGAGCAGTCCCTGAGAGGTGAAAGAGGCTTCACCCAGAGCTGTTTAATGAACAGCAATGCTGAACTCTCTCATGAAGTAACACATCAGGCACAGGGTTCACCACAAGATTCAAGACCTGATTCTCTGCTTATCCTCCTCCTTGACCTCTCTGCCCTCAGCAGTGTCCTCATCCCACAGCCCTTTAGCTCTCACATTGTCCCAACCCCACCTTGCTCTCTCCAGTCCCCTCCCAGGGCAGGCACAAGGCTGCCCTAGAAAGGCTCTGCCTCCTTTCCCTCCAGACAGCTCCACCTGGCTCAGTCACTCTCTTTTGGATGGAACATACCATCATAGCACAAACAAGTGAAAAAAATACCAGCTGTCCTACTGGGACCAAACACACTTACAGGGGTGGGCTGGTCCAGACCTAAGGAATGTTCAACAAAAAGATGGCAGTCTGAATTCTCCCAAGTCTCTGGACTAAATTTTCCCTTCTGCATCCACCTCCTTGCACTTCCAGCTCTTTACTGATGTTACAAAAAGGAACTGGCACTAGGATGTACATCACCCAGCTGTCCTGTAGCTATTTATGTATGAAGAACTTCTGGTTTCACTGGGAGTATACTCAGGCTTCGAATGAGTCAGGACAAGATTAATCCTGTAGCTGTGGCAGTCGCCAGTGCCTGCAGCTCTGGGGTTTGTGTCTGCTCACTGAGAGACCCACACCACATCCAACTACACCTACTCCCACTTCAGTCTGACCCACCAGGCTCAGGACACTCGGACATGGCCATCCACACCTTGTCTTTTCCTTGTCCCCCCTCCAAACTCCAGAGAACATCTCCAGCTGTCAGGGATCTGGACCATGGATGTGTTTTCCAATCTAAACCATGCTGGTGTTGACTGCATCCTGCACCACACATCTGGCCACAAAGCATAGCTGCTAAACTCCCTTTCCATTGTGGTCAGCACCACTCCTGGACAAGAGTCACCACTCTGCTGGATAAGATGTGTGTGACAGTGCCAGGGAACACGTCTGGTGCTTGGGACCATGTTAAGGTGATGCCTTAGGATTTAGCTTTTATGTTTTTCAGATCCTGTGCTGCTTTAGTGCATAACTCTGAAACTCCATAGCCTGAAGTTCTGCTACTGTTCAGTAGCTTCTGAACAGCTACTGTTCTCCCATTTTATTCAGACAAAACAATTCTCTAGGCCTGAAACTCAAGGACACCTCACTGTCTCAAGCCCCCAGAGATATAAACAACAGTGAATTGGGGGGAGCAAACTTGGAGTAAATGACTTAATTGCCTGAAACTACAACTGGAGGATTAACCCCTGGTATGTAAATGGACCAAAATTATAACTGTATGAAAAACTCATGACCATTGTCCACCTTGGGTATAGCCCCTCAGAGGCTTTTGACTGCCCAAGGTGCACATATTGAAGTTTTTTAATAAATACCTGCTTTATTCTCTTCATCTTGACTAGCCTCTGTTTCAGGCAGCCACTCCAAGGCATTGAAGAGAAGTCTACAGGCTACAGCTGAAGGAAGCTTCTTTGTATGGGCTCCCACTGGGTGACATCTTGTGCAACACAGCCTGTCCCTGCTGTGTGGCCCTGTGTCCAGAGACACCCTGGCAGGAGCCCCAGGGACCCACTGACCACACGCTCACACCATCGGGGACTCTGCTCCTCTTCAGCACCCACACGGATGGAGCAAATCCAGCTCACAAGGCCAAATCTGGAGTCTCACACTTTTGGCCAAACACCAAGAGCCCTTCTTACCTTGGACAGACAGCTCTGCAATGGTCCTGCTCCCTTCCTTCATCTCACAGATGTAGACAGCATCGTCGTCCGTGGTGACGTTCTGCACGGTGAGCCGGCGGTACGTGCCCTCCTCCTCGATGTTGTATTTCTTGCTCTGCTGGAGCTTGGTCTCCTCCTTGAACCAAGCTGTCTCTGTCCCAGGAACAGGCACCTCACACTGGAAGGTGGCAGATTCCTTCTCCCTCACTTCAAGGTCCTTCAGCTTTGCCTTGAAGGGTATGGTGGGTTCTAAAGAGGGTGACAACAGAAAGGAGGAATAAGTTTTTGATGATAGTAGGTTTAGGTGGGAATTTAGGAAGAAATTGGGGTGGTGAGGCCCTAACACAAATTACCCAGAGAAACTGTGGCTGCCCCATCCCTGGAAGCGGTCGAGGCCAGGCTGGAGTAAAAGGCCTTAAAATCCTTCTAGAATTGGTTTAATGACAAACCAGCTGGTCATGGGACAGAGGACAGGGCAGAAATTCCAGGTGAGAGTGAGCAGCTGAGCTGGTGCAAGAACCAATGTTTTAAGGGTCTTACAGCAGAAATAAGGTCAGCTGAGTGATCTAAAAGGGCACAGAGAGCTGTGAAGTGGCTGTGCATGGTCAGATGTGGGGGAAAGGACAAAAGGAGGAGTTTTCATCAGCACCAAAGGCTCCTCATCAGCTTTTGTCAATGACAATAAAAGAAATAGAGAATGAGCCCCAGTCTCCCAACTCCTCCAGCAGTGGGGCTGCAGTGCTCTGGCTGAGGGCCAAACCCAAGCACAGATCAAACACACAAAGCAGCTGCATGACAGTGAGGGAAGTCACTTCATGAAGTGAACAATGTCGAATTCCAGTGACAGCTGAGCTGTGACATCACCCTGACACCCCAGCCCTAAAGTGGAGAAAGGGGAGCTGTGCTGAACAGGACAGCTGGGGGTCAGGGCAATGGGACTGGTGCCACAGCCATGTCACACACTGGGATTAGCCAGTGCTGATACCGGGCTCATGCTTGGTGAGACATCATGCCTTGATGTGTACCTTCACCTCCCACAATGGCTGTGCCAGCTCCCACCTGCTTTTTGTGACTCCATCCTGCCCTCACCACCCTCAGTGAAGAATTTCTTCCTAACAGCTGATATAAATCTCCTCTCTTTCAGTTTAAATAAGGTACCAGGCTCTAAAGGCTTGACAGGACACCTGGAGGGAGTAATGCCAATACCAGCCTGCAAATACCTTGGTTGTTATCCTGAGGCTAAAACCTGACTGGGAACCCGTACAATATGTCCAGGAACAGGAAGCTGACACTAACTCAACATGTCAACTTGGTAATTTTTTTAAAAAAATATTATGCTTAAATACACCTCAGTTTAAGGCAAGTCAAAACCTTGCCTTGAAAAGCTTTCACCTATGGTTACACAGATCTGCTCTGCCCACACTCCAGATGGTGATTATCCTTTTTTCTTGATTATTTGATTATTTTTTTCAGGGTTAGATGTTAGATATTAAGAAGAAATTCTTTATTGTGAGGGTGGGCAGGCCCTGGTACAGGATGCCCAGAGAAGCTGTGGCTGCCCCTGGATCCCTGGCAGTGCCCAAGGGCAGGTTGAACAGGGCTTAGAGCAACCTGGGAGAGTGGAAGTGTCCCTGCCATGGCAGTGGATGGAAGGAGATGAGGTTTAAGGTTTCTTCCAAGCCAAACCATTCTGGGATTCTGTGAGGCCAAGCAAGTTTTGATCAGAAGGATGCAGCCTCTGGCAGGAGGGAGGCTGGAGCTGGCACTGGGAACACACAGACTTGCACAAGGGCCAAAAAGAAACACAAGCTGCACCTGAGAAGCACACAAGTGTATTCCCATACTTGGAGCAACTGGCCATATCATTAACCCCTCTCCCTTTACAGTCACTAAGCAGTATCTAAAGTGAAGAATAAAAAAAATTTAAAAAGCTATTCCAGGAAAAAGCTCTTAAACATTCAAGCACAGAAGGGTTGGTTGACTCTCACGAATGCACTGCAGTAACAGCAGTGCTCCCCCAGCCAGGGAAAGGCAGTGCAAGGCTATCTTTGGCAGCTTGGGGTCACAGATATCCCTTGAAAACAACTCTGCTTTCGTCCTGCTGACATGTGCACACACACCTTATCTCCCTCTGAATGGAGCTCCAGAGCAACAGCAGCTGATAAAGTGAATTGAAGCCTGGGATGAACCCAGCCCAGGGCTTTTGGAGATGTGAGAGTGATTCCAAAACCCACCAGCCTCCTCCCCCTCCTCCTGAGCATATCTTCATGCTCTTTACAAGGTCTCCAATACACCTGGTCAGGCAGAGGGAGTTGATTTAGGTCAGGGGACTACAGAAGGACCACAGGTCTGAGAGCAGGCATCCCAAGTCATCTGGTCCACAACCAGCATCACACCCAGGTCACAGAGGTGCAAATAAGAGAGAAAATAACAGAGTAGCCAAAACCTGCCCACTGGGAAAAACGTGAGAGGCACAGCAGAGCAAAACACTGAGGGAGCACAGAGCAAGAGCAGCTTGTGGAATTAGCAGGAAACTGCAAGAACTTAGATCAGAGATTAATTTTGCTGCTTATCCTGAAGAGATATTTCTCCAGTCTGTCATAGGCTTTTTTGTTTGGTCCACAGCAAGTGAACTGGCAATGAGATGATGTCATTTTTAAAAAGCAAGTCCTGCTAACACATATTTTGCTAAGAATAGGTGGAGCCTGCAAAGAAGCCCAAGGTTTTCTTAACCTTATCAAGGCACATCTGTCCTCTGGACCTCACTTTTTCACTTGCCTACATTTCCTCTTTCTTACTGCTGAAATTCTCACATTTATTATTCCAGAGGCAAGTTTTCCCTCTGCCTAATAAAAATTTTCCAGGAAAGGTAAGAATATGGAAAATCCTCTCAGTAAGAGCTGGCTAAAGGTGGATTGACAAGCTTCCACCATCTTGAGCCTTTGATCTTCCTAGTTACTGTGCTTTCCAAATTTCCTTTCTACGTCCTCATTTCTCAAGTTGCAACTCTTTCAGATCTCCAGTGTGACTGTCATGACAGGGACCATCCAAAATCACATCTGATCAGAGGGAGAATAAAGTGGCTTCAGCACCAGGGTGTTTTTCCCATCTCCCTCCTGTTTGGCTTGCAACCTTTAACCTTCTCATGCAGTATCTGGTTACTTTATTCAGGGACTCCAGTGAACACAGCTTGGCCCAGGGTGGAGACCTGAATTCTGTTCTCACCAACTTTCCACACAGCCTAGGGAAATCTCCAAAGCCTTCAGGAAACCCAAGCAGGTTATTTATGTTCCTCCCATCCTCCCCACTCTTTGATTTGTTAAAGGTTTATTCTTGGGAAGAATTTCCCCAACTCCTTTTACAGCTCACATCTCACTGTATGGATTGTGATTTTATCTCTGTTCCAGACACATTTCTGAATCTAATCAAGCTTCAGTTTTCCTTATTTAGGAGAGTGATTCTCTGCCCTGTAGCCTTCGAGATTTAAGTCTGATTCACGAAATCTCATTCAGGAACAGCTCAAAAATCCTTTTTTTTTTTTCCCAGCTCAGTGATCTTTAATGCACAGGCTCAGCAAAGTGTTAACAAATGTTGGGTTCCTGGGTCCTTAGGCCCCTAGGACCTAGGGTGACAGAATATAGGAGGCTTTCTATGGATGTCCCATCCCTGGAAGTGTTCAAGGCCAGTTTGAACAGGGCCCTGAGCGACCTGATCTAGTGAGTGGCATCCCTGCCCACGGCAGGGGGTTGGAACCAAATATCCCTTAAGGTCCCTCCCAGCCCAAACCATTCTGATTCTACGATTCTAAGGGTGGCTGTTGGAGAATTCAACCTCTCCTACATGGCTGAGCAAAGAGAAGTTTGCATGGCAAGATGATCTCTCTCCCTAAGCCCGAGAGCGGATGAACTAATGGCATCACCAGTGACACAAACAACAGAATTAAAAACTTTTTTTCACTGCTGCATCATTCTGACCTGTCTTGGGAAGGCTGAGAACTTCTGGTGACACAAAGGAGAGTCATTTATCAGGGCCTAATTATAACCAACACACGTAGATTTTCCATGGCAGCCTTGGACAGGGAGCCAAACGTGGTGCAGGGTAAAAAAGAAACAATCCATAAACGTTTCCACTTCAGCCTCCTGACTCACAGTCAGCTCTGGACAAGTGACATGGATCAATAACCTTTTCCCATGGTACTTGCTCCCAGACTGGCTGCTTCCCTTGCTTTCCCCACCTCCTTTGGAACAGGCTGCAGCCAGGAGTGCAATGAGATAAGCACAGGCAGAGCAGGGGGCGTTTGTTTTTGCAAGAGTTTGAGCAGGGAACTGAGCCTGATCCATCCTCAAAGTGATCACCCACACAAGGGCCAGGATTGATCTTCAGCTCTGAGTCCCAACCCATGAGGTAATCACAGCTTTATGGAACAGGACAAATGCCCTTCCCCACACCACTCAGCACCTCCAAGGGACAGCAATGGGTGGGACAAGTGCCAGTGAGTTCCACGGATCAGGTGTCACTGATGGACACAGGGACTGAGCCACTGATGGGAAAGGCTCTGAATGTAAAAGGAGATGTCCAAAAAAGGGAAAACAGAAAATCAAATAACACCTGAGAGTCTCAAAGATGAGTATGAAACACAGATAATTCCTACTTATTTGGATTTCTAATTTATTTTGCTGCCAGTGAAAAATCATCAGTTCTACCAGTTGAGTGGTAAAATCTTTTGTCTCTGACAGCTCATTTACAGGTGCTGCCTGGGTTGCAAACTGCCTGCTGTCCCCTTGCCAAATGGGAGACCAGCTGGAAAATTTAGAGCTTCCAGGATTGTTCAAGGCCAGGTTGGACAGGGCTTGGAGCAACCTGGTTTGGTGGAAGGTGTCCCTGCCCATGGCAAGAGGTTGGAATGAGATTATTTTTAAGATCTCTTCTAATTCAAACCATTCTTGGATTCTATAAAAACTGTGTGTCACACTTTTGTTGCCAATGTGAAGAACTTGGTCTGACCTTCACGAGTGTGGAGTGACCCTCTGAAGGCAAGTTCCTCACCACTGACTATGGCAAACAAAGGCATCCTGGACCTGGGAAGTTTCCTAGAAGCATTCAAGGAACACAGACTATCCAGCAACTCAAGCTGGGAAAAGGGTGAAGAGCCTGGCAAGAACAAGGCTGCTGGTGGGTCACTGTAAGGAAAACTGAGCTGGACTGTAGGTCCCCCAGGGGATCCAAGGCAGCCTGACACTCTCATCTTGTAGGGAGGGGTTTCCACTACTGCTGCAAATGGCATGTCTGAGTAAACCCCATGGTGAACACAAACCCAGATGTGATTAAAGCCTGGAGGGTGAGACGGGGCACTGGCAGTCACTGACCCAGAGCACGGGAAGGAATCTGTTACACCACTGTAAAACCAGGAATGATGGGAGCCTTAGGGACCTGGTGCATCCCAGCTGCCCCACAACCCGCCAGTTCTACATCATCCACCCCTGCCTGGCACCTCTTTACTGCCCTTCCTAAAACCACCAGCACTGGGACTCTCTCCCCAGGCCACCTACTCAAATGCACAAGCCCTTTCCACCAGGAGGGCTTTATTCACATCTAAACACTCTCCCCTGCAGCAGCTGGGAGGCAGAACTTTTGTTCAAACCCCCACCCCAATCCAAGGGTGTGTCCTTGCAGGCATGCCCACCCTGGTGAGAAGCACAAGCACCCACCTTTGACGGTGACGAGCACGGAGCTGTAGGTCTGCCCCACCAGGTTGGAGGCCGTGCAGGTGTACAGCCCGTTGTCCGTCTGCTTGCAGAACAGGATCTTCAGCACAAAGTTCTCCTGGTCATCCTCGTAGATGACGTGCCGCCGGCCCTCCAGAATGACCTCGTTGTCCTTCTTCCACACGATCACGGGCTTGGGCTCGCCGGTCACGTAGCAGCTCAGCTTGGCGTGCTTGCCCTCCGTCACGCTGCAGGTGCGTGTCAGAGCCCCGAACGTGGCGTTGCGGGGCCCTTTGGTCAGTCCTGCTGCCCGCTCGTAATCCCTGGACAGGCTGTAGCCGATGCTGGACAACCCCTCAACCGCGGAGTAAGGCTGGGCAGAGGTTGAGTCAAGAGTTCCGTGGGAGATGTCCACCTTCCTGATCTCCTCCCGCCTCTTCTGCAGGTGGGACAGCAGGGAGGCTGTCTTGCCACAGCTGCTGTCCAAGTTGGTGCTGCTGCCCGGGTTGGAGGAGCCGTGTGTTTCCACCACCAGCGCGGCCGAGGCGCTGGCGGAGCCGATGAGGTTCTCTGCCCGGCAGGTGTAGGTGCCACTGTCCCCCAGCTGGGCACACTGGATGGTGAGAGCGTTGGATTCCCCGGCAGACTCGATCTGGAAGCGTCCAGCATCCGCCTTGTTCCTCAGGTACCTCCCATCCTTCTCCCAGTTCACCGAGAGGGGAGGGCTGCCCTGGACCTTGCATTTGAACATGGCATCTTCTCCCAAGGTTACTTTGATGTTGGAAGGTTTCTGGATGAAGTAAGGAGCTGACTCTGTGACTGTGGTCTCCTGTCCCACTTGGATGCTGACAGCAGCAAAAGCCTCCCCGATGGTGTTCTTGGCCCTGCAGATGTACTGGCCACTGTCCTCCAGGCTCAGGTCGTAGATGGTTAGCCGATACAAATCCCCATCCTCTGTGGTTTTAAACCTTCCCCCAGACTGGACTGGAAGTTTATCCTTTTCCCAGCTCACCACTGGGATGGGGTTTCCAATGATCTGGCAGCTCAGGGTGGCATCCTTCCCTACAGACACCATAAACGCCTTGGGCCGGGTCAGGAAGCGCGGGACCCCGCTGAGGGAGCTGTAATCCATCCTGGCCTCCTGCCTAAAGGGGACAGAGAAAAGGGTCAGCAGAGAGCAGGGCACAGGGTGCAGCCACAGAGTGGCTGCACTCCCATGGTATCAGGGTGTTTGTCACCTGGAACCCCCATGTTTTCAACGCCCTTCTCATTGCGGGTGAGAAGGTTTTGGAATATTATTGGTGTTGAGGATTTCTTGTATTTGAGGTCAATAAACTGCTGGATAAGGTAGCTCACTTCTCCACAGAGCCTCTGGGCAAAAGAGAACTCTCTGGGCTGTTCATACAGGAGGAACATGATGATGCCTTTCCTCTGTGGCACTCACAGAGGGACCTGCACTAAAGCTGGGTGACAGATGCGCTGGTTCTGCAACCACAAGGCACAAACCGGACACTAAATTCTGAGAGATGTGTCTGCCCACCAAGACTCTGCCTCCATCACAGAATGGTTTGGGTTGGAAGGGACCTTGAAGATCATCTCGTTCCAACCACCTGCCATAGGCAGGGATGTCACCCCCTAGATCAGGTTTTCCAAAAAGATTTGAGTGCACCATTTCTCTCCAAGCTGTTTAACCTCTTTTGCCTCATGATGCCAGACCCCTCTGTCCTGGCAGCTCCTGTGTGAGCCATGGGAATGTTCCTACTCAAGGTGAGCACATCCCTGCTTTTTCACCTTCAAAGTGCTGCACACAGCAGAAGGACCAAGGCTCTGGGTGCTCTAACTCAGAAAGGAAATAAAACCCAGTCAGTGAGACAGAAATATCCTTCTTAATCCTACAGCAGTTTGCCTTCCCTGCTGGCCACACATCCACCCACTCTCTCACCCAATGGCAGGTGCTCTCACCATCTCCCCCTCAGCTCCAGCAGAAATCAATAGAAGCAGGCCAAAATCCTGCTTTAATTTCTTAAATCACCATTTCTCCATCCTCCATAGTGCATTTCTGTTAATGTGCAAATCACCGATGGCATCAGGGAGTGAGGGTTGGATCCACCTGCTGCATGACCTTGGGAAAAATCACTTATTTTCCCAATTTCTTGTCTCCCCTCCCACTTCTTCATATCAAGACAGATGGGCTCAGAAATAATTATATGCACAGTGTATATATGACAACGCACTTGCTGAGGTAAATGACAAATTGTGCATGAAAATTAACAGATTACAAATTTCATTCCATTTATGCTGCTGGGGATTGAAAAATACAAGTTACCATTAAATCCATATCCTGGAAAAAGGGTGGCACAAAAGTACAAAATGGTATTTGTTATGAGAGCCCAAGAAACTTTTGGAAAACTGCCAAGAGTGCAGGGTGGCACTCTTGGGGTTGTCCTGAGCAAGGCCAGGAGTTTGACTCAGTGGTTTTTGTGGGTCACTTGCAGCTCAGGATATTCTATGACTTTGTGATCATTGATATCATTCAAGATGGCATCACTGAGCCAAACTCCAAACTTCATCTGGGTCGCAGATCTAAGGCAAAACCAAACGTAATCTTTCTACATTTAGCAGAGAATATACACCATGTCCTGTCCTATCCTGTGTCTCCAGCTCCAAAGAACACACAAAATGACAAGAAGCAATCAAAGACTTCTCCTTTTAGATGAGACCAATCCTTTCTAAACTAATTCAATTTTGGTTGCTTTTGTTTCCTGGTGTCGAGCAAATTTCATCATTCTGCCACAAATCTTTAGAAGATAAACAGGTTTCAAACATTAAATCTGGGGGGG
>VWZS01008191.1:33703-44540 GCA_013397075.1 Rhabdornis inornatus | reverse complement strand
GGGGGGGGGGGCGGGAA
The DNA here is from genome assembly GCA_013397075.1 of Rhabdornis inornatus. Taxonomy (NCBI): domain Eukaryota; kingdom Metazoa; phylum Chordata; class Aves; order Passeriformes; family Rhabdornithidae; genus Rhabdornis; species Rhabdornis inornatus. Next base: position 44,523 of record VWZS01008191.1, on the reverse strand, counting down.
GTAATGGGGAAGATTTATTTTTAGTAAATGCTAAGAGGTTAATGAATGATTGACTTGTCAGTGCTGAGACCAACTGACTTTCTGCTAAGGGAAAATACACAGCAAACTGTCTTCAATACACAGATCTCTTTTTGTCTTGGTCTCAAACTGGTCTAGAAATCTGTGAATTAGTTTGAACTTCTCTGGACCCTCTTACTACCTCCAACCTCTGCCCTCAGCTGAGCTTTAAAATACATTTTCCCTAAGTTCTTGTGCAGCTGCAAGCAGACAAGCTGCATGAATGGCTAGAAGGGGCAGATAGGAGCCTGGGGCTTGAGCCAAAGTACACTGAAGTCAGTGGAAATTTCCACTGAGGTCAATTGATTGACAATCAGAGTGGTCTGCTCATTTGGGGAAGGACCATTTCAATGTTCAGAAGGAGATGTTGAGGTTCAGCTCAACTCTGGAGAGCCCAGCAGAACCATTCACTGCATTAACTGAGAGTTATCAAAACACAAAGTCAGAGCTCATGCCCAAGTATTCCCAGCCATTAGCTTGACTTTCAGGCTGCACTGTGCCACCAAACACTTGGATTCACCTTCAGAAGACACTGCCACGTCTCACCCTTCCTGGGTTCCTAATAGATGTATCACTCTGACTTATTTCCAGCTTTGCAGTTTCAAAAAGAGCAGAAAAATCGAGTTGCTTCACTTCTCCATCAAACTGGGCTCTGCACAACATGGGTAAGTGCCTGGAGCACTGAGGTGGTTACAGAGACACGAGAGGAGCTGCTTGGGAACCAGCCAGGGACATCTCAGGCTTCCCTAAACCCACCTGTGTGCTGTTTCCATCACCTGGGCCCTAGGACACCTTTCTGTGCCTGGAGGAGAGCTCTGCTCTGCTGGAGCATGGTGAGAGCTCTCAAAGCCTGGCTCTTACAGGAGCAGCAATGCTGCTCACTTCCTAAAGTGCATCCTTCTCTCCCCGCCCTTCTGTGCTAAGCTGTGCCCAAACAAACACGTCCCAGCTGCTCCCAGCTGGTACCTCTGAGAGTCAGGAACAGTCAAAAAACAGGGAAGCTCCTGCACCAGATGCCGGTTGGTTTTGCCTCTGAACCAAACTGGTGCAGCAAATCCATCCAAGGAGCTTCTCAGTGGCCTCAAGGTCCAGCCTCCCTCTGCCATGGCTCCCAAAAACTCATCTGCTGTTTGCAACTCACTTCTCCCCATCCAATACAAGGTCCACAGACCTCCTAGAGTGGGGTGAAAACCCACATACCCTGCTCTTACCTACACTTCCAGCAGCTTTCACCACATGCCCTCACACTCTAAGGTTTTTACACCATTATGAATTGCCAGGATGCCAGAAGAAAATCCAGGGGTCAGTGAAAACAGTGCGTGTTCATCATTATTTTAGATATTTTTCTAACATGGGAAGAAAAAACAGGGTTTATTCCTTGCTCTGCCACTAGCTTGCTTCTATAATTACGACAAAGACATTTAAGTTCTCATATCTTTAGTCCCCATCCAAAAAAAAGGGGGGGGGGGGGAACTTGTTTTGTGGGTGTGGAGAGCATGAAATTCAGCAAGAGGCATGAAATCCTAACCTGCAGCAAGGATGAGGCTGTGTATGTATCTAACACATCTAACAAGTTAGACAGGCTGCACAAGATAAATTACACTTTATAATTTCAAATGGGATAAAACGCATCACAATGGATTATGATGATAAATAGATTTAGAAACCAGGAGAGGACAGACTTGTGGATGTACTGAAAGGACAAGATTTAATATTTCTGCTGTGTAACTCGCCAATCAACTTATTCAATAATTCCTCTGATTTCAATCATTTACATGTTCATTCAAACCTCAAAAAAGCCCAGTAACTCTGAAACTTTGAAAAAAAAAAAAGTAACTCTCTGCAAGTGCCAGGACAGCTCTCTTGGAAGCAACAGGACCAGCAACAAAGCATGAATAAAGCTAGTCAATGCAAATGCCCTTTCCAATAAATCTCAGCCATTTGCCAGTGTCATATTTCCCCATGTAATCCCTCTGTGATTAATCATTTGCAGCAGAGATCACATTCCCATCTGGGGTATTTCTGAGCACGCCGAAGGCAAACTGGCAGCACTTACAATTTTGCTTATGTCTTTATTCACTTGGATTTTCCCTGGTTTGTGTTTGGGGAAAGAGGCAGAACTCCACAGAGCTGTCAGGTAATGCAAATAAATCCCTGCCCTGCAGCAAACCTGCAGCTGGTCCAGGGCTCCTGCACAGTCCTGTCCCACCACTGCCAGTGTCTGCCCAACCCCTGCTTCCCATGGACAAGGGGATGAGTGCCTTGCACTGGGAACAGCCACAGAGCTGTGGTTGGAACTCCAGGTCCTGCTGGAGTACTTGGAATTGGAACTCATCAAGAGGTGGAGAGCCCTGATGGTGGTGCCAGGGAATCCCAGAATAGTTTGGGGTGGAAGGGATCTTCAAGATCATCCTGTTCCAGCCCCCTGCCATGGGCAGAGACAGCTTCCACTATCCCAGGCTGCTCCAAGCCCTGTCCATCCTGGCCTTGGACACTTCCAGGGATCCAGGGGCAGCCACAGCTTCTCTAGGAATTCCATCCCAGCCCCTCCTCATCCTCCCAGACAGGAATTTCTTCCCAATATCCCATCCAGCCCTGCCCTCTGGCACTGGAAGCCATTCCCTGTGTCCTGTCCCTCCATGCCTTGTCCCCAGTCTCTCTCCAGCTCTCCTGGAGCCCCTTCAGGCCCTGCCAGGGGCTCTGAGCTCTCCCTGGATCCTTCTCCTCTCCAGGTGAACATTCCCAGCTCTCCCAGCCTGGCTCCATCCCAATCTCCTGGGATTCACTGTGCACTGCTGGCTGATGGGTTGGTTTCACACTGCTTCATTAATGCTGATCTACACCTGGAAAAGCTTCAGCAATTTCTGGGAAGGCAGAGAACCCCCTCCATGGTAAATTGCCCCCAACTGTCAGCAGCCTGTGATGAAGCTCTTGGTGTGAGAAAGGACAGGGCTAACACGTTATTCTCTGTCCAAGCCTTTCCAGTCAATGATTAGAAAGAGAATCCTGTCCACCAGGACTCAGGGCAAAGAGCAAAAAGCACAAACCACTGTGTGTAATCCATGTCATAAAGTATTCCTGAGATAAAGGTGGCCACGAGTAGCAAAATTAGAGACTTTGGGGGCATAATTAAACCTAAGGGATCACCAAGGTCCAAACACACATCAGAAGCACAGAATTTCTCTCAACACCACATTAAGGCCATCATGTCCCTGTTTGCTCATTTCCTCAATCCTCTTTTACCCTTTCTTTTTCCAAGTCAAAAATATGTTGATTTGAGGTATTTTTCTTGCCTTTGGAGCTTATGTTTCCTGAACTTCCTCTGCAATGCTACATTCTAATCCTCTCGCTCCTTTTCCTGACAGGAAACCTCCTGTCCCTGAATCCTGAGCTTTCAAAGAACATCACTGAAACAGAAGCTCCAGATAAAAATCAAGGCAGCAGCGGTATTACTGTAGTTTACATGACTTATCAGCTTGTATTGTTCCATCTAAAAACATCAGGAAATGGAATCTGTGGGAGGGAAGGGAAGTCGATGAGTTGTCAAATGGGAAGTTTGGGTTCCCTTTGATGTTTAAAATTCTGCTGAGGGAAAAGAGCAGTAACCCAGCTGCCCTCTGGCTTCCAGCAGCCTCCCAGGGAAGGGACAGCTTTGGAATAGCACAAGTGTTGGGTGTCAGCTGCAGGCTGGGTGACATCAGCCGGGCTCTGGTGGCTCTGAGAGCCACCACAGCAGACAGGGAGCTCTGGGGGTGAAATGCACACCAGCACACCCAGTGCTCCCTGCCCATGACACCCCTAAATCGGGGCTCAGTGCAGATTTGTGCCAGCGCTCTAATCCAGGATTTATCCCGCTCCACCAGAGCGGGAACGGGATCTGTGGATGAGGAGCCGGGCTCAGTGCTTAGCTTGGGCTACTCTGAATTCCTCTTCAGTGAGGGAGAAGCGATTTTGGCATGTCCAAAGGTCACTGGATGAGCAGATGGGAGAGGTTTCTGTGGTGGGTCAGTCACTGGAGTTGTTGGACACAGAGAAGTCGCAGCACACGAAGCCTTTCGCAAGGAGCTCCTTACTCGACTCAGAGTAAGGCTTGTCTGCATTCCCTCCCATCCACAGCCTCCATCCTAAGCCAAAATCCACAGGAGATGTTGAAGGAAAGTTCATTACAGGTCAGGGGCTGACATGGTGTTAAACATGGTGAGCAGCCCTCAGGGAAAAGGAGAAGCTCGAGACAATTCTGACCTTCAGGGTAGGACCAAATATGCACCAAGTGTCTCAGAGGCACCTGCACCCCCTCATTAATCCCTTATCAATAACCTGGATGTTCCCAATGATTGGTAGCAAAAAAGGATTCAACCATTTAGAAAATTCCAACGAGGAGCAAGAACAAATCAAGTGGTTTGTGCACATCACTGGGCAAGAGGGTCAGACACCTTCCAGCCACTTCAGCAGCACACACTTCATAAAAACCAGGAGAGATCCAAGCCACTTAGATGATTTATATGGTTAAAACACTTACTATCTTTCCTCTCTACAGAGACAGAGGCTCTTATGAAACTCATCCCACTTTCAACTGCCTGGCCAGAAACTATTTTCCATCAAGACACAGCTCCAAGAAACTCCCTGCAGGGAAGGGATTTTATCCTCCTTGGGTTTTACTGCAACATGGGGACTTCATATTCCATCCTTGATGGAGCTACAAAACCACCCCTGAAAATTCCAGAGGCTAGAACAGCACAGAGCAGCCCCTCAACAGCACATCAGCCACTTTTCCTTCTATTTTTCTGAGCCTCCCAAGGCTGCTCTGACAATAGCAAAAGGCCAAAGCACCAGGAAGGCCTGGGCACAGTGGGATGCTCACTCCTGTTCTGTGGGGTTGAGAATAAGGGAGACAAATGAAGAGAAAACACATAAATTCTGGGGTTTCCACCCAGGAGACAGAAAAGGAGCGATGTAAACTTAGAAACTGCATCACAAATTTCACCCAACTGCATTTTGCTTTACACACAGCCCTGGAGAGAAGCAGCTGTGGCAGAACCCCAGAAAAAAAGAAAAAACAACCCCAAAAAAAAACCCCAAACAAACAAACAAAAACCCCAGACTTGCAAAGGTAGAAACTCTCCTGTTTTGGCCCATGTGATTTCCTACACCAGGGAGTTGCAGGATCACAGCTCCCATATGGACAAAGAATTCCCTCGGTGACAATCAGCCGTGGCTCCGACCTAAGCCCTTGTATTTTAACAAGTGGACGTCATTGTCATTACAGTCACTCCACCCCATTGAGCTGTAGGGCCCAAAATAGCCTCAGCTGTCGAGCTCCATCTCTGCCCATCTCCCCTCAGAACCATGTGGAGAAATGGGAGGAGGGTGAGGGGCTGCAGAGTGAACCTGTATTGACACCAGAGAGGAGCTCAGAGGGGAAAAAAGTCCTGGCTGAAGAGAAAAGCTGCACTGAGATTCTGCTCTGGAAAAAAAAGTTTTCCAAACCTTCCTTTCTGCCACCTCTCCATATGTTTTCCAGGCTCTCCATGCCCAGTGCTGTCTCAGATTTGGGGACAAAGTGTATCACGTTGAGTCTACAGCTGAAAACCTGATTTTTTTCACTTTTCTCCTCTGGAGGCTGATCTTTGCTTGGAATTAATTAAGCAGAACAATCCACATTTGGCTCAGAGCAAAGGAAGGATGTATTTACTACCTGCACCTTCAGCTCCATCCCTAAATATGTTCCAAAAAGCAAAACATCCTCCACAAAAAACAACCTCACCCCTCCCTCAGCTACCAGCAACCTTCTCCACTTCCTGCTGGACATCAGCATCCCCAAACCCAGCTCTCTTTAGCTGAAGATTTTGGTCTTACCTGGAGTCTTGTCTGAGTCTGAGGAGGACAAAGCTCTGGGCAGAGGAAGGAAAAGCCGATTCCTACTGAGATGAAAGGAGGGGGAAGAGGGAAGAGGGGAACAGAGGACATGGGCAGACCATGTTGGCTTGGGGTTCCCCCCCCCTTTCCCCTCCAGGGAAATAAAACAGAAACCCCAGGGAATGGCAGGGACGTGCAGAAGGTCCCCCCAAGTCCCCTGGCAGTGGCTCTGCTGCCCAGGGTTAGGCTGTGCCACCCACTCTGACCCTCCTCTGGGTTGTCCTCCTCCAGTCACATCGCTGGCATGCTTCTCTTCCCCTCCACAGCCCAGCTCCAAAATAGCTCTGGGTGTCATTTAGCGGGGAGATTAAATTTCCTGCAGGACTGAGGCAAAAGGGCAGCGGTTTAGGGACAGCCCAGCAGCAGGAGAGGGCAAAAACCCCACCAGGAGGTGTTTGGGTGGTGTGGGGGACAGGCTGGGGGACAAGGGGGGGTCAGAACCATTCCTCAAGGGTCCATCCCACAGCCAAGTGATAAATGTGACGTGGGGACTCAGGAGCAGGCAGCTGCCTGTTATCAGCGTGGCACGCTGGACAGGAATTCTTTCCCAAAGGCATCAGATCAATAGTAGGTTTATTTATAACTTCCCTGTTATAAATAAGGAGCTGTTACAATGGCAAATCAACAGCAAGTTAATAATCCTAAGTGTGCCTCAGCCCCTTCACCTCATTCAAAAATATACATAGGTTATGTATTTCACCTTATTCAAATACATACATTATATATTTCCCCACCTTTTTGCCTCTTGAATATGAACTGTGTGCAAAAATCACCTGAGCTGCCAACCCATCACATCTCAGAGGCTCCAGATCATAATTTCTATATTTACAAGTGAAATTTCTAGTTCTTAAAAAACGATTTCCTGGAATCTGAGTCCATGTCAATTCTTATTGGTAATCACAGTATTTTAAATTTAAAACTGACTTCTGCTGATGGTCGAAGAGCTACAACAGAGCCCAGCAGGCTCCCCCACAGCCACTTCAGCTCTGTGCAAATATCAGGACTGAACTGCAAGATACACTTATTTTTGGCAGTAAACAGAGCAGATAAGGTGCTGCATAGTCCAAGGCCCTGAAGACACAGTGATAGGTTGTGTTAAACCATTTTTCAGGGCACAAAACCACCACCAGGGCAGCAAAAGGGAGTTTTAGGTGGGAATTTGAAAGCAGGGCATGAAGAGAATCACAGAATTCCAGAATGGTTTGGGTTGGAAGGGACCTTAAAGATCATCTTGTTTCATCCCCCAGGAATTACCCAAAGCCAGGTTGGACAGGGCTTGGATAATTCTTGGGATAGCTGGAGGTGTCCTTGCCTATGGCAGGGGTGGAATGAGATGAGGTTTAAGGTCCCTCACAGCCCAAACTAGTCTGTGATTCTATCAAAATTAATATCAAAATTACAGGACTGAGGAGAAAAAAAAGATTTAAGGTGCTGCCTGAGCTGCCTGTTCATTGGCTGAGGGACTTGATCCAATATTTATCTCTGTGAAAAATTTATCCCCCCCTTAAAGACAGTGCCCACTGTGCTCGTTCTTCCCTCCCTCCTGAAGGGGGTTTAAAGTTTTGGCTGTAGGGCTTACAGAGACTTCCCAAAGACACAGGAATGTGCCCAGGCTGTGTTAGCAACAGTTCCTATGTGACACTACACAAGAATTTAAAAGCTGACACAATTTATTTCTCCTCAGTATGTTTAATTAGTTTTTGCAACTAAAAAACCCTGACACACTGTCTCCCAATCTAACATTGCCAGAAAAATAAAATAAAAAAATCAATGCTAATAAAAACTTAACACAGAAATAAGTTACAGAAAATTAGATTTTTTTCCTACCACATCTAATTCTGATGGGGAAGAGCACCTAATTCTGAGTTAAACCTGACAAGCTGTTCCCTGAGACACTTCTATCATGAGGGAACACATTTGAATTAGCAGGGTTTGATTTCTGAACAGGAATGTTTGCACTGCTCCACAAACTGGACACCAGCAGACTCCAAGGTCTAACCCCAGCTGGTACCTTGGAATAAACCAGTGTCCATTTAGAGCAAACCAAAGCAAATTTACATTTCTGAGGGTTCCCCAGCCCTCCCAACAGCACCTGGCTTGCATTGCCCTGAACTGTGCAATTGCCAGAGGCACGAGGTAGATTTTTATGGGATTAAACAATGCCTTTCCTTTAACATCTGGGTGACCTTGAGGGAGATCTCAGACACTTTATGACCTCAGCCTTGGGTTTTTTTGGTAAGGGAACACCTGTATGTAGCAGAATTGCAAAGTGACTCCACCAACACCCTGAGCAGCCTGTGCCAGGGCTCAGCTACACTTTCAGGGAAGAAATTTCCCCTTTATTCAAACTAAACCTGCCCTGGCACCACTTGAGGTAATTCCCTCTCCTCCTGTCCCTGTTTCCTGGGAGCAGAGCCTGACCCTCACCTGGCTGTCCCCTCCTGTCAGGGAGCTGTGCAGAGCCACAAGGTCCCTCCTAAATCTCCTTTTCTCCTCCTTTTTTTTTTTTCCCTAAATCTCCTGACACGAGTTGGATTGTCTGAGCCACCCCTAAAAGTCCCTAAAAATTAAAAAGAGGGAAATATCTTCAGTACCAACGAGTTATTAACCTATTCAGGAACTACAGCTTGTCATGGGTTTAAAATAAAAGAGCATCTTAAAATGATCAGCTAATCAAAGTTCCAGTTTATAGAGAGAACAGTGAAAGGCTTGGAAAAAAACCCTGAATTTGGATGAAGACAAATAAAATGTCAGCAGACACAGCACTAGCCCCTTCCTCTTTGAAATAAAAACTGAGAGCTTTTCTATGAGTGTGTTTTCTCCCCACAACAAACATCAGGAAGATGTGCTTGAAACAGAAACTTGTGCACTTTTACAAAAACATAGAAAAATCTTTCCTTGCCCTTGAAAACCACACCTTTGAGCTCCAAACCTACTCATCTGAACACTCCAGTTGGAAATAAAAGGATGCCAAACAGAATTAACCAGAGTTTACAGGCATCAAAACAAACTGTTTGGGTTTTCTCCAAGAAATCAATTTAAATTATTTGAATTATAATAACTAGCAAGGCCTGAGGCATTACTTCGTATTACAATATTCCTCTGAAGTATAAGATTTTTTGCATAACAAGGCGGGTTTTTGGTAAAATAAAATAAAAAAAATCCTGCTTCTCTCTGTGGGAGAATTTAATTTGATTTTTCCCCATGTGATACTGCACAAGAATTCAAAAGCTGACACCATTTATTTCTCCTCAGTATGTTTAATTAGTTTTTGCAACTAAAAAACCCTGACACACTGTCTCCCAATCTAACCTTGTCAGAAAAATAAGATTAAAAATCAATGCTAATAAAAACTTAACACAGAAATAAGTTACCAAAAAATGAGATTTTTTTTTTCCCCTACATCTAGTTCTGATGGGGAAGAGCACCTAATTCTGAGTTAAACCTGACAAGCTGTTCCCTAAGGCACTTCTATCATGAGGGAACACATTCCCCTAAAAAGTTGACTTATACCTGGCAATGTTAATTGAGAAAGTCATGGAGGACACAGAAAATGAATATATAGAGGCAAATTAAGTATTACATTGATTTTAAAAAAGAACAGAGGCACTGGGTTAATTTTTCTTCAATTCCTAACTAGATTAATTTCTCTTAAAATGCATTTTTTTAGAATTTTGGGACGAAAAATTTTGCCAAGGCTTCCAAAAAAACCTTATGTTCCTTTTTATTTTATGCTTTTCTGAGCTTCCCTGCTCTTAAAAATAAACCTTTTCCTATATTGCTAATAAAATACCCAAATTTCAAAATTCCTGCTGTGATTTAACCCTGCACATGCCAAACATTTTGTCAGGATGCCTGGAGATGTTTGAAGAGTGGACATTTGTGCAACCCATTGTAGATTTTTTCCCCTTTCAAAACAATTGAGGAGTTGCTGATCCCAAATCCACCTGTGCTTCCCAGTAATCCCCAAATCTTTGGAGAGCTGCACCTGAGCAGCATTTTCCTGGCANCAAACAAACAAACAAACCCCCCAACACATTAAATGCAAGATTAAAAAGACATCTGAGTTTTGGCACGGTGGAAATCTAAGCCTGACTGAAGCCTCAAGGGACTCTGCCAAAATCAGATTTTCAGTAAAAATATGGCTCTGATGGCAACATTTTTGTGCCAATCCTTCCATTTTGACTTCCATAACTGCACACTGAATAAAGCTCTACACCACAATTCAAAATTTTCTACAGGTCTCTCACAGGAATCTACACTAGTAGAAATATAAATTTTGCAGCTTCTTTTGAACTGAGGGCAGTGAAATTGCCATAGAAAAACACCACACTTGGTATAAAGAAATCTTTTTGCCCACAGAAGATGTGGACTCCCCACCCCTGGAAGGGTTCAAGGTCAGGTTGGATTGAGCTCTGAGCAACCTGAGAAATAATTCTATTTAAAAAAAACAAATAATAAATAAATAACCACAGACAAAGCAAACAAAACACCACAAACAAACAAAACAAATAAACACTGGAAAATCAACCAACCAAACAAAACAAAACAAAACCACCCCAGAACCCAAAACCCCCAAAACAACCAACCCAAAACAAAACAAAAAGCCCAGAGAATCCCCAAGTGGTTTGGGTTGGAAAGGACCCTAAAAACATCTTTTTCCACCTTATACTACCCCAGGTTGCTCCATACCCCATGTGAAAAAAAAACAAAAACAAAACAAAAAACCCCCAAAAACAAAACAAACAAACAAAAAAACCACAAACAAAAAACAAACAAACAAACAAACAAACAAACAAACAAACAAACAAAAAAACCCCCAAAAAACCAAGCCCGCCAAAAACAAC
>VWZS01008191.1:2097-33654 GCA_013397075.1 Rhabdornis inornatus | reverse complement strand
CAGCTTCTTTTGAACTGAGGGCAGTGAAATTGCCATAGAAAAACACCACACTTGGTATAAAGAAATCTTTTTGCCCACAGAAGATGTGGACTCCCCACCCCTGGAAGGGTTCAAGGTCAGGTTGGATTGAGCTCTGAGCAACCTGAGAAATAATTCTATTTAAAAAAAACAAATAATAAATAAATAACCACAGACAAAGCAAACAAAACACCACAAACAAACAAAACAAATAAACACTGGAAAATCAACCAACCAAACAAAACAAAACAAAACCACCCCAGAACCCAAAACCCCCAAAACAACCAACCCAAAACAAAACAAAAAGCCCAGAGAATCCCCAAGTGGTTTGGGTTGGAAAGGACCCTAAAAACATCTTTTTCCACCTTATACTACCCCAGGTTGCTCCATACCCCATGTGAAAAAAAAACAAAAACAAAACAAAAAACAAAACAAAAACCAAAAAACAAAACAAAACAAAAAACCCCCAAAAACAAAACAAACAAACAAAAAAACCACAAACAAAAAACAAACAAACAAACAAACAAAAAAACAAACCACACAGCCAACAACAGGACTCCAGGAGCCTGAAGCTGATTTGCCTTTTGAAATGTTTTTTACTCAAGAAACTTCATCCCTTCCAGAAAGTTACCTGCACATAATGTCCATTTTGAGGTTTTTAAGCAGCACCACAGTGTCACTGGGATGAGGCTGATGCTCCACATCCGTCCCTTCCCTGGTTCCAGCTAGGGAAGATGTGTCAGCACAGATAAAATGATCCCATTCCCTCATCCCAAGCATTCCCCAGACCTTGCTCAGTGACTCAGCTCATCCCACTTTTTGTGCCTCTCCCATTTATCATCAGCACAGAAACCATTTCCCTTTTTGCCAATACCCCACAACCAGTGGCAGTGACTGCTTTGCTCAAAAATAAAACTTTCATGGCCACATTGGTATTGGGTGAGGTGAGTTTTGCTTTCCAGGGAATTCCAAACTGGCTGATCCTATTTTGTGACCCACCTTGGACATGCTATGGAAGCCAATAGAACTGTTTGACCTCTAAATTCTTCCTGAGGGATTAATCCCAGTAAAATCCAAACACCATCAGTGCCTCTGAAAAGCTCAATCTGTTAGAGATGTGATGTCCTTAGCAAAGTGGCTACAAAGACTTGATACATAAAGGAAAATTTGGATAAAAGGGTGACAATCAGGTTATCTTTATTAATAGAACTATCTTAAGTATTTTACTTGCATGAAAAGAACCTTGAACTATTTTTTACATTATTTGAACATATATAAATGTTTTGTTTGGTTTTTTTTATTACCTTTTGGAAGGCAGACAAAGATCCCTCAGGAAAGAGAGAAGGAGCAAACACCAAGGTTTTTATTCAAGTGTGCTCTCTCCAAAGGGCCCCATTCATCTAATGATGGATATTTATATCATTATTTATACAACTACTGGCTGCAGTCAGTGTCACTTACAGATCTTTAGTGTGATTATATCCCAACAGGATGCACATCCACACTTGAAAAACACAAAGTGCCTGCACAACAGATTTATAACACTAGAAAGGCAGTTTCTTCCCAGATCACAACAGAATCCAGCCCTTAAATGTCCCTCAGCTGGAACACAAATCAATCGTTTACAAGATGATGAAGCACCCAGGAAAGCTTTCACTCACACACATTTACATCCCAGAATAGCTTTGCTCCACAGCTGCTGCCAGGAGTTCTCTTCAAAATCGGACTTGGATGCTCGGGGTGAACTTTGAAGCGATTCTGATTAAAGGAAAATGTAACTTTGCTTATGATAAATGATGAGCAGAGGGGAAGGAGCTCTCTGGGCTTAGCAGTGGTCTCAGCTGAGCTGCACCAAGCCTGGCACAGAAACAGCTGCACAAACAGCACAAGGACATCAGGGACATCATGGCCAAGGGCTGCTTGTGCCCCACACTGGATAAACCTCACAGGTGTTAGATCAGAGAGGGACTTGGGACCAGGACTTGTTCTGCTAGAAAAACGGGGGATGGATTCAGATTGAAAGGGAGCAGGGTTAGATGGGATTTTGGGAAGGAATTCCTGGCTGGGAGGGTGGGGAGACCCTGGCACAGGGTGCCCAGAGCAGCTGTGGCTGCCCCTGGATCCCTGGCAGTGCCCAATGTTGGACAGGGCTTGGAGAAGCCTGGGACAGTGGAAGGTGTCCCTGCCATGGCAGGGGGGGCACTGGATGATCTTCCAACCCAAACCATTCTGGGATTCCATGATTTGCAAGAAGTAAATTTGCAAGAGTGGAGTAACTTACCCTGTGAAGGCTGAATAAACACCCAAGAGTGAATTCCAGACACACGTCCATCCCTATTTTTTCCTGGTATGGAAGATACCATTCATTCAAGCACCCTGATAAAAACCCCTGACATGACCCAGACAGATTTTATTTCCCCCATTAATAGCTGAGACTTGCTCTGTTTAATCCCTTTTAAAGAGCTGTTTGTTCTTCTGGACACGAGTTTTAATGGAATTGCCTGTAGCCTTTGCTGTGCCAGGGATCTACCAGGATAACAAACACACATTTTCCACTAAAATCTCCTTTACAACAGGTCAGATGTTGAAAATGGATTTATGGATTCCAGAATTAAGAAAGCAATACCCCACCAATTCAGCCAGTCCTCTAAACCCACCCATTTTTGTTTAAACTTCTGACACATCTCCACCCTATTTTTCAAATCTAAGTGATTTCAGACCCTGTTATTCTGGGGGTAATCCTCAAGCTTCCAGGATCATGCTGGTACAATTATATTGATGAAACTCAAGCAGACCTTGAGTTCTTCCCTATTTGCTTCAAGAATTGACAAGCCACCCTCAAACCCATGAAGAACAAAAAGGAACTCTGTCATTCACCAGGCTCTGTAGCACAGCAAGAAGAGAGATCAAGTTCCTCAGAGGGAGGAAGCTGTGGATGCAGACAAGAGGATGAGCTGGAGAACTGTGAATGCAGCAGAGCCTGAGACTCAGAACTCACCAGAGGACACTGCACCTTCTGATTATTGATGAGAGATTATTCCAGGCCAGGCTGGATGGGGCTTGGAGCAACCTGGAGTAGTGGAAGTTGTCCCTGCCCATGGCTGGGGGTGGAACTGGATGGATCTTAAGGTCCCTTCCAACCCAAACCATTCTGGGATACACCCAAGTGACTTCTCAAAGCTCTGAGGTCCATCTACTTCTCTCAAAGCAACATTTCTCAGCAAATTCAAAGATCTGTGTTATCATAAATTCTTTCTGCAAATCAGAATGCCCCCACAGCTCCTTCAGTCATGACCTACCCAAGGCACAAAGATCTGGGAATTCTGTACCACCAGCAACAGCAGAAATTACTTTTTTTCCCCCCCTCTTATTCATCTAAATTCCCTGCTTTTGCAACCCAACACTCCTAAATTAAATATTTATCTAAGCAACCTGATTCAGCAGCTCCAAATCAAAGATCTCCTCAGTAAGTGGAGGGATTTGGTATTGTGGAAACACAGATTCTATTTTTTACATGGCACTATTATACAAATCAGAACAGCACAATTGAATTTCACAGTTTCACAAAGCCCAGCCTATCACACAAATGTGGATTTAAAACACTTCTGATGAATATCATTTAAAAACCAACATAAGATGCTGAATGCTATCAGACTGATTTGGGAAGAACACATTTCCCTGTGCCTGTTTTCCACTGGCAAGCTGCCAGCAGAGTCCCACTAAAATAGTTGCATTTATTCCACCACAGGTGCTTTGGAACAAGTACCAAAGCAACCAAGCTAGAGTCCAATAAAAACAGAGATGCCCATCAGGGGAGGGATGTTTCTCATGATCTGCTCTGGAAATCCCCTTCTCTCTGGAAAAGGAGGAAAAAAGAGGAGGATTCTTGGCAGTGTCTCCAAAACTCATTTATAAAACACGTGTCCAAACAGCAACAACAACAGAAACCTGCTCAGAAGGGATGATTTGGGATATTTCATGTGTACAGGTCAGCTGAAGGTGGAATTGTTTTTGTTTAGGGTAAATTTCAGGAGGAAATTTTTGAATGGGGTTTTTTTTTAGGAAATACATTTAAGTTGTTTTTTTTAACTGGTTTGGGGAAATATTTTTTTTTTGAGAGAAGTGGAAAAAAACCTGTTTATTTAACACGTAAAGTACTTTTTAGTACAAAAATGAATACTACTAAATAATAAAATTTTTTGTTGTTTTGAAAAGATGACTAATTTAGAAGAGGTTTTTTTTGTGGGTTGTAGTTTGGTTTATTTACTTATTAGTTTTTTTGGTGTTGGGAAATGTAGTGGTTTAGGCTAGGTGTTGGTTATAGGTGTGAGTTTTTAGGTTTTTAGTTTAGAGCAGGTTTGAATAACTTTTAAAAAAAGGAAAAAAAACTACAGTTCCAGGAATTTTTTTGCTTTAGTTAGTTAGAAAAATTAATTAAGAGTAAAGGAGAGGTTTTTTTGTTGTTTGCTGTAGATAATACAGTTTGTATGAAGGATGTGGGGGAGCAAGTGCAAGTTTATTATTTTGATAATAAACTCTGCACTTCTTTTTTTTTCCTTTTTACTCCTGGAACCAGTCTTAAAGTTGCAGAACTTAATATTCAACACCAACAGAACAGATGATTGGGGATACAAGTATTATAAAGTCACCCTAAGACAGGAATCAAAATTATATCTTTAGATTATCCAAAGCACTGTGGATATTTTTGTAACTTCTTTGTTAATAAAAAAAATTGTATGAATTATTTTTTCTGCTTGTCACCAGAAAAGAAAAAATGCTTTTAAATTTTCAACTCTAAAGCAAGGAACTTCTCCCTGTCAAGGTTTGGAACATCACACTCAACTCCACAGGACAAAGCAGCCAAATTCTGTTGTTACCTGTGCAATTCTTGACTTGTGCTTCTGATCTCTGCCAACAAAACCAGATCTGGGATACTTGCCATTTTATTTTGAGAAAAGTGCCAAATTCATCCCAATTCCCCCATAACATCCCTTGAAGTCCTTACTGAAGTCTGTCCTTTATTCTCAACTCCCTGATGCAAATCTGAATTTTCTGTGGGATCCAACAGATCCCCTCAGCCCAAACAGCTGCCCAAATTTCCCCTTCTCCCACAGAATTAAGGCAATAAAACCAATCACAAAAACCACAGAGGATTTTAATTTGTCATGAACACATAACAGGTCTTTCCAAGGCAGAATTACCAAACTGAAATCCAGCTGAGAAACAATGTGAGTTGATCTAAACAAGCTGTCACTATTTATTAGGGACACCCACACAACACAGGTGATTATTTAAATAAAAGGAATCAAACCACGTACATAGAAAATAGCAGAAAATTACACTGGCCATGATTTATTACAGAATTCTCCTGTTTCTGAAGACTCTCACACATGTAACACAAACCCCATCAGTTCAACACAGGTGGACATAACAAGGCATTCTGGTGTTCCACAATTTAAAAAAAAAAAATTAAAAAAAGGAAAACATGAAATTCCCAAGTTAAGGTGCACCAACACCCTGTGGCATCAGAGTACATCTGTGAAAGGGAATTTAAAGGATGTTACACAAGAGGTAGAAGTAAGATTTTTGCAGCGTTCAAACATCCACAGTTGTTTTACAGAAACACTTAAATAAGCCTGAATTGATTAATGATTAAAATCTTGCATAATCAACAATTTACTTTTTAAAGCTAAGTTATAATTTCACGTATTTCTGTTGGGCCCAACCAAAATCTCCTTCAGTAATATTTCACTAGCAGTGTAAAATGGGATATTTTAAGGAAATGAGTTTGACCAATACACACTTCAGACACCAAACAGTAATATTAAAATATAGACACTATTCATCTTTGTATATCTGTCATAAAAAATAAAAGGAAACTTATTTTTCCCATCTATATACTGGAAACAGCCTAATTCTGTGAAAAAAACTATGCTCATTAAGTTACTACTGTGCATAAACAAGTTGTGTTTTATTCAGTAAAAAACATAAAGCAATCTTTGTCTGGCAATGATTTTTACTCTGATTTATTCTCTCTCTAACCAGTGCTTTTTTTTATATACTATATGCAAATATTTTCCTTTTTAAAGCTCATTTGGCAACAAGCAAAGAGGATTTATAACTCCATTCCTCAATTTGTTTAAAAGTTGCTCCTAACCCAATATATTTTCCATCTCTAACAGCACAGACATGTACATTAAACACATTGTTTTGCACCTTTGATCACAGTATTGCTAATGAAGAAAAATAAGGTCCTTCCATTCTATATCACTGAGAAACTTGATTGGCAAAGTTAAAAAAAAAAATAAAAAAAATCTGACATCTCAAGTGCTACAAACCAAAGAAGAAAAAGTGCTGGTGACTGCCATGGATCAACTGCACAGGGAATAAATCAAGGTCTCAGCATGGTTAAGGCTCTATTTCCCTCAAAGCAGAACAGGAGAAAACGAGGTGCAAAAATTCCCAGAAACTCCCCCAGCTTCTGCAGCAGGTACATTCCTCAGCTTTAAGAGAAAGCAAAATTATCCCAGCTAATTCCAAGAATCCTTATAAAAGAGGCTGGGAAGTCAACCCTCCAGAGTTTCTTGATAAATGTTCAAGGTGAACCACTGAGCTTGTGTTTAACTCCTGAACTCCAAGTAAAGCAACAAAGCCAAATCAAGACAGAAATCTCTTAAAAGATTGTGGAAAAGATTCCATTGTGGCTTCAATGGAAGCAGGACCCCACTCAGCTCTTCAGCAGCCCAATTATTAAAAAATAATAATTAAAAAAATATATTCCACAGTCAACTGCCCCCATATTGACTGATGTGAAGTGCTCCCTGCTCCATCTACAAACACTAAATAATCAAGAACTCAAGGTTCTTCCACTTTAATGACTCCATTAAGAAAATCAAATAAATCTGTAGCAGATTTGTGACCATAAAGAATTCAACATTTAGTTTTGCAGCTAAGATCACAAACTCTGCCACAGAAATTAAGATATAAAGAACAAAATCCTCAAACCCCACTGCTTTGGGCTGTGCCACCATGCAGCATTTGTCAAAATTGCAGCCCTCAATCAAGGAACAGGCAAAAAAAAAATTCCAATACCCAGCTTCCAGAGCAGGTAAAAATAGAATTTTAAAAAATAAATAAACATATAGGCTTAAGGTCTGTTTGTTGCATAATTTTTACATTATTTAAACAAGACAAAAACCCAACTTCCTGCAGAATCAGAGCTATGACTTAATGGTGACTCAGTAAATTGTGTGAGTGAAAATTGTGGGAATATCCCACAGAGCCAAGCTGGATTCTGCCACTGAAGGAAGAACAGAAATGAGCCACAACCAAACCCATTTGGTGCTCAGCTCTCCTTGCTCTCTGCCATTTCCCAAGTCCAGAAAAGCTGAGCTTAAATCCTGCCAGCAGCCAGGAGAAGAGGTGATGCTGATCCCAGAGGGAGAGCCCCATCCCCTGGGCTTGGGCCAGCTGTCCCCAAGCTCTCCTGGCCACATCTGGAGGAAGCTTGGCCACCAGAGCAGGGCAGCAAGAAGCCAACTCTGCCCAAAATCTGAGCAGAATCTGGATTCAAGCACAGACTCCTGGTCCCTCAAGCCCTCCTGATCATGGAAGCCAAAAGGAGAGAGATCCTCTCCACTGGAATTTGGGCTCCTTCCTTCTGGAAGCTCCCTTTTCCTCCTTTATATCCCTGAAAAAAAGGGGCTGCAGATCAAAGACAATCCCAGGAAGTTGTGCTTTGTGGTCACCTCTGGAAAAGTGCCCAGGAAAGCCACAAAAACCTGGGGTATCCCCACACTTCTCTGAAAACAGAAATGCCTCAACAAAGCCTCTCACTCACACAATCCCCACCTTAAACCATTCACTTCCTCCCAAAATGAACAGCCAGCAATGACCATAAGAGACTTACTGTGAATTAGAGCAGCAGTTCTGACTAAGGCAAATAATTTCCAAATTTCACACACTCAGGTGCAGACAAAAAACACTGGTAGTGGTGGTAAATTCCAGCAGCAAAGAGAAATATTCAGTTTGGAAAGGATAAAATCCAATAGCAGCAGTTGGGGAATTAAATGTCACCCACTCCTGAAAAGGCCACAGCAAGACAAGCACCACAAACTTAAATAACCTCTTTGCATGCTGGTCTAATGGAAATAACAATTAATACCAATTTCTGAGTTTGAGTTTATATAAATGGCATCAGAGCAACTTAACTTGCTAGAGGGACCCTGTGGATACAGAAAAACAGAGATACAAAACCTATAACCAGAAAAAAGGAAAAATAAAGAGTTCTTCCTCTGCTGCTGGCCTTCCTTCTGGGAATTAATAACATTGAATCACCAAAACCTCCAGTTATTTACACAGAATACAGAAATAATTGCAATTCTTAAGTCTATGTTGTGGTGGACTAACAATTTGGGATTTACCAACTAGCAAAAAACACCCTGATAATAATCCTGACTCATGAAGGGACAAATGAGTATTCCATTTATTTAAACTGGAGCAGTCCAGTGTCCCTGCCACCAGGATTGACTACAACTCTGACACCTTCATCTCACCCCAAAAATCTAAAGAGTATAAATCAACACAGGGAAAAAACCCCAAATAATTAAATCTCAAGAAAGCTGAGTGGAGGGGTGGGAGTGGAGAAAAAAAAAAATGGAATAAACTGAACTTTACCTGATTGCTTCTCAAAATTAGGAGGGAAAGGGGGATTTTTTTTTTTCCTCTCTCTAAAAATCAAACCTAACTCCAAACTAAAACCATCTCTTTGGCTTGAGTGTGACCCAAAACCTCAATCCTGCTTTCCCTGAAATAATACAATTAGTCCCTAAAGCCACAAGCATTATACTTGTGCTTATTCACACCAAAAATTCCGTGCAAGACTTGCAGAATTTGTACCTTGCTGCCAAATTAAACACGAGGCAGCAAAAATTATGTTCAGACTGACAGGGCTGCTGCAACTCCAGGTGGTATTTTGCCAAAAAAAAAAAAAAATTTAAAAAAAAAAGTGTTTTTTTTTTTCCCTTCGAATGCAAAAGGATTTGTAAAAAACCAACAGAAGTTGAGCATTCTGAAATTAAGAACTGAAGACAATACTCATTCTAGGTCTGATGCTGTCCATAACCAACTCATTTAAAGAAAGGGGCACTAAAAAAAGAAAAAAAAAAAAGTTATTTTTGTTTGAAGACCTGGAGTTTTTGTGAAGAAAACACAGCAAGGCAAAAGTGAAACAGGAGCATTTGCAGGGCATGACAAGGAGCACCTGACCCGGGCACATGATCCAGGGGGACATTCCAGAGCCACAGAGCTCCTTAAAGAAGCCAAACCTGGATGGTCCTGTGTGTGCAATTAACATAATTAACAGCACACTCTGATTGCAATCACATGCAGCCACGTGTAACCCTTTAAAATGCATTTTCAAACTGAAATTGGAACCAGAAGTGACCAAACAGCTTTTTAACACTCTGGAAAAGTGAGACTGATAAAGGCACATTAACTATGAACTAATTAAGATCATTAATTCACACATGAGCAGTACAATAAGAAATAATTATACCCTAAACATTCCCCACTACAAAACAACCCTGGTTCTGTAAACAACAACAACAAAAAACAACCAAGATCCAGACTCTCACCTTCTGATTTCCTGTCAGCACAGCAAGGGTAAATTAATTTTAATTTGGGTAATTAAACCCCCAAATCACCCATGAACTGAAATACTGCAGACTCCTCTTTTAAGCTGTGGAGCACAATCAGTTTGACAAATGCAGACTGAACCTTCTTTAATTAGTTTGTGCAAATTAATTGCATGTACACACAGAGAAAACACTCACACTAAAATAACTCTGGTACCTGTTTTTTAGGCTAAGGCTGAAAATAACCTTTTAAGGGGAATTCACTTTCTTTAGGGTAAAAAAAAATGTAATTTTGCTATACTAAGAATCTGATTTCTATCTGCTTTTGCTGTTAAACTTTACTCAGTGGATTACAATGAGGCCTGGGTAAATTTTAGCTACAAATTTCCACGCCTCAATAGAGTTAAGGATGGCACTACTGAGACAAAATCTGCTCTGGAAACATCCACAGGTCCAGAACTACACAGCTGAGTTTGGAACAGTTTTGCAAATACAAATATATATGGGAACAGTTCTATAATTACCCACAAAAATGTCAAATTCCACACTGAACACCACATGACACAAAAATCTTCATTTTTGTCCTTCAAATTTTGTTCATATCCCCAACTTAATTCGCTTTTAATCCAAGAACTGCTCTCCAAAGCTGTTCATTGATATCCTGATACTCAAGAACTTTAATTATTAGTACATGTTAGGAGACTGTGTAACAGTAAGTTGTTAGAGCATTAAAATATTCCTAAATGCCCTAAGATCACACCTTGAATTAATTATTCTTTACTAATTTTCACCCTGAACAACCACACTCTGATTGTCTAAACCACACAATGGAGACTGATTAACAGCAATTAAATATATTAAACCTTCCACACCAAAAAAATAATCAGTGAAACAGCTTTGGTAACCTAGTACATAGTTAGCTTTGTGTAAATATTTTGCAAACATCCCTTTCCCAAAAAATGCCTATATACCACGTGTATATTTATATAATAATATACAGAGTTCCTGAGTAAATCATTAAATCTGATTATTCGGAAGATTTGGCAAAATATTTAACTTTGTATTACTAAAATAGATTTTTAAATAAACATTCAACGAAGACATTAAAATAAATATGGAATGTGTCTGAAAAAAATTATAGTACCATGAACATATATTAATAACAAGTAATAGTTTTTTTAATTAAGTGCATACTATGTTATATTGTAACTGGTTTTAAACCCACTGAGGAATCAATAAATCTAATTTCTAATCCTGAGTGAGTTATCTATCACCTGCTAACGTGCACTTCCATGCAGCTCAAACTGCAAAGCTACAAAATCCACCTTGTTAGTGGAAAAACCAAAACAATTCTATGGAAAAGCTCAGTTTTGCTGGAAACTGAACTGGCAGCACAACTGCTGAAGCCTCTCACACAACCAGCACTGAACACTGATTATTTCTGTCAAACAGAGAGAACCTGTCACAAAAACCAGCACCAACAGCAGCTCCTGGCACAGTGATGGGGTGCAAACTACTCAGTGATCGCTTTGGCTCTGAAAACAACTATACACGGTGCAAAAAATAAAAATAAAACAAACCCTGAACCATTATTGAGTGCCTTTAAATAGGCTAAATTGTCTCATTAGCCAAAAAAAAAAAAAAAAGGAGAATTAAGTTCTACAACACTCTGGTTGCTCAGATCCTGGCTGGACTCAGAGCTGTGGGTCAGCACAGGAGGAAATGCTCAGCTCTTGTTCAGCTCCTCTGGACGTTAAAATTCTCAGCAGCAATATTAAAACTGCACTACCACCACCACCAGCTGTGTCTCTGCACACCAGAATCACAGCACCACAATTCCATCACTAACCAGGCACCTCAATTAACCCTTTTTGCATCCTGGCATCCTATAAAATCCACCTCTCATGGTGCTGGGCAGGACCTGAGCCCTTCCCTCCCCGTTCTCAGCTTCCCTTTCATTATCGGCGATTATTCCAAAAGTTTTGTTGCTTCCTCAGCTTCTTCACTTCCTCTGCATTCCTGCTCCATGCTGCTTTCTTCCTGGGTGCTTGTGCTTGAAGAACAAAGCTCCTGCAGTGGCCCTTGAAGGAGAAGTTGCTGATTTTGGGGTGCAGCTGGAGGGGATCTTGGCAGAGTCACCTGCAGCGCGCACCAGAGCGCGGTGCGAGCCCTGCGTGTGGCACCAGCCAGGGCTCCCAGGGCAGCTGCCAAGGCCAGCACACCTGCAACAGGAAAAACACATCCATGGACAAGCCTCAAAATGTTATTAAATTTTTTCTTTTTTTCAAATTGCAGAAATTTGTTCAACTCATAACCTTGAGCGAACTGTGCTCAAGGAGCAGCTGAGCTGCACCGATAACGACAACTACAACATCTCATGTGAACTGTCTGTGCAAAAAGGGTCCAAAATGCTGGTGGACACTGGGAAAACTGGTCTGCTGAGGCTGCAGGCAGTTCTTTGATTTTTCAGGAAGAAGAGAACACTGATTTTTGGATGGGTGAGTAAAAGCACGAAGATCTGGTCAAACAGAGATGATATCTTAAAGCAGCTCCACAGGGGATTTGTTTGCAACTGGGAATCCTGCAGGGCCAGGGATTGCAAACCTGCACATTTCCAGCCAAAGCTGCTGATATTGCAAACTTTCAGACAGAGATTGCTGACAAAATCTGGGACTAAGTGAACCAAGCTGCTCCTACACTTCTCTGGGAAGTCAGGAAGGGAGGGGGTCTCACCAAAACCTGACTCAACAGGAGGGACCAGGACCTGATGATGCCATAACTCATTGTAACAAAGGACAGAGCTGTTATTTACAGTATTGGCAGTATTTAGATGCTGTATTGCCATTAAATCTAATCATAACCATCCACTTAACCACTGTGACCTACTTCTCCTGCCTGGCCAAGAACCCTCCTCCTACTATTCTTGACTCACACTTCCAGTTAAAGTCACATGGAAGGTTTTAGGAGTCATTTTAAAAGTCAGGTTGCATATAGGATTATTGCTAAAGCACCATGACATTTTATATTCATTTTATATTTTAATTTTTGACCTCTGAATTGCAAAAGCAAAACATTTTGATTCTCTTTCCCTCAGCCAAGGAACTTCACCGTCCACTTCACTTCAGCAGTAAGGAGTGAATTCCTCTTTTGTTCTGAGACACAGGTATTTGCTGAAGAAAATTAGTATCTTTAGTATTATCTTTAATCCCAAACCATAAATTGCCACATTTACTGCTGCTACAGGTTATTCTGGCTTTAATTCAACAGCATTTGGGAAACGTCATTCCTGGTGAGTTTGTGATTTAGGTAAGGTAGACAGAAAACTGATTTGCACAACACTGGCAAATTTTTTATTATTTTATAAGCTGAAGAGAAAGTTTAGCCATACCAAGAAATAATTCTACTTGCTTAAAAACGAGCACATTTTTGCTTTTAGGACAACCACTTATGGTTATATAATGTCACCGAGGAGTTTCTACAGTTGTCTTCCAGTCAAGAGGAAAAAATGTCAAAGTTTTTAAACTAGTAACAGGAAAACAAAAATAACCAATAGAACTCAAAGTAATTTAAAGTCTTTAAAAGTAACAAAAGTATTTGCAAGTTTTCTTTTGCTGAAGTGACGAGAATTACTGTGCATCGCAAATTGACATTTTCAAGCAGAACTTACTCACAATTAAACCCCTGGAAAAGCTCTGAGGGCTCCAGGGATGGGCAGCATTACCTTTCTCGTTGTTATAGCGTGGCACCCCATGACTCTGGGGGTTTGCAGCATTCCCAATCTCTTCCTTCCGACGTGCCTGGGTCACCTGAATGGCTTCCAGGTGGAGCTCCAAGGTCCTGGAGATGTTCCTGTGCACGGGAGCACCACAAAGCCTCTCCATTCCTCCTATCAGTGCCAGCACCTGGCAGGAAACACCAAAACCACTGAGCACCAGTTAATAAACAGACAAATCCTGAAAGAGGGGCAGGGATTGCAGGTGCAGCAGGCTTACCCTGGCTCGCTCCCGCCACTGCTCCACGATCAGGCGATCCACGCGGGATGGGCTGGCAGGGAGCCTGGGCACGGGGCCGGGGCTGCAGCTGGACATGGAGATGTGCTGCCCTGGGAAGTGCCTGGCAAGGTCAGCCTCAGCCTGAAAGGGAAATCATTTGTCAGCGTGGTTGTTTGGAATTAGTGCAATGCCATCACTATCTGGGATTTTCAGGGGCATTAGGAATGAGAGCCCCATCAATTTCTGAGTGCACTGACAGAAAAACATTCCCAAATATCACAGAATCCCAGAACGGGCTGGGGTGGAAGGGATCTTAAAGCTCATTTTATTCCACCCCTGCCATGGCAGGGACACCTCCCACTGTCCCAGGTTGCTCCAAGCCCTGTCCAACCTGGCCTTGGACACTGCCAGGGATCCAGGGACAGCCACAGCTTCCCTGGGCACCTCCCCACCCTCCCAGCAAAACTTTTGTCCCAAATCTAATCTAACCCTGCCCTCTCTTGGTTTAAAATCATTCCCCTTGACCTATCAGTACATGCCCTTCTCAAAAGTCCCGCTCCAGCTTCCTTGCAGGAATATTTCTCTAATTCAGACTTCAACACCTCTCACTGCTCCTCTCAAATGTCACATATTATGATTATTAAAAAAGTGAACCAGGTGATAGCAGCAGCATAAATTGCATCTCAAGTGCATCAGGATGAAAGCACTTTTAACATAAATGGATACCTTGTTTTCTTTAACAGAGAAAATCTTTAACACTAAGCCAAGCTTCCACTGAGAAATAATGCCCTAGCCAGTGTCTGACACAGACAGTGACTAAACATCACCAAACCTGTTTTTGGATAGGAAATTCTTACACTTGGAGTAAAAGAAACAAAGCCAGCAGTAGATTCCTTATCTCATTCCTTCTCCAGGGTACCATGGATGTAGGAGAGAGGGGTCAGGTGCTGCACTGCAGTTCAAGGCAAGGCTAAGTCCACATTCACACTGTGTATATCTGTGCTGAAAGTATGTGATGAAGTCCTTATCTTTTTGCTTTACTTCCACATTGTTTAGTCCCTGCCCTGGCCTAAATTGGATTACAAGAGCTGACTCCACCTTTACTCATCATCTGAGGAGCCTGAAAGGCATCCAGAAAAAAAAAAATGGAGAAAGGGCCATGGATTCATACAATGACACCAGGTAATTAAGAAATTTCAGCTAATAAGCAATTAACTAAACTACATACACATTTAATATTGCAGACAATTCCTAACTTGTGGAAATGCTTTAAATGTGAGATCCCTGGAAAAATGGAGTTTATGAAAGGAGACAGGTCAGCTGTGACCCCAAAGCAGCTGCAATGAGCAAGTTCCAGAGAGCTGAAAGGGCTGAGTGATTAGACAAGGTAGAGAGAATTAAATCAAACCCCAGGGGGAGTTTCTCTCTTCTTGCAGTCATCCCCTCCTGAGGAATGTGGTTTGGCTGCAGGGATGGGAGCCAGGCTATGGCTTGGAGGACTGAGAACAGTTTATATCCTTTAACCACAAAACACCCAGAAAAACCCACAGCAGCTCACTGGGATAAAACTGGGTCACTTGGAATGCACCAGATCAAGGGGTCAATTAAGCCCCTTTGACTAATAAATATGAGGTATGAGGATAAACAACCCTCCTTCAATGATGAAATAAAAAGCAGGAGATAAAAAACTATGACTTGGTCTTTGCAAATTACTCGAATGTCCCAAACCCTGCCTGAAAACAGGAAACAAACACTGGAGCAAGAATCATCCTTTTCTCACTTCCAGAGAATTCCTGGAAAGTCAGGCAGAGAGGAGTCTTGTTTAAAGGCATGCATGAGAGAACAACACAGGCACTTCCATTCACAATTCCAAAAGTCTATTAGCAAGGCCCCACAGCTGATGATGGAAAGAAAAAAAAGATGTTTTCCAGGTCTAGTTTGCTCAGACACCTTTACCCAATGACCAGGAGGCTTCTCACATATGGAGCACAGCCAAGCACTCAGTGCAAAATTAGAACCAGGGGTTATGGACAATTTATTTTCTGAGACTTGGCATGGAATTCAGGGATTTGACTCCTCTTGGGAAAGCTCTTCCTGCTTCTTCAGAGCACAGAGCTTTCATTCCCAAGTGCAATACCCTCATTATCAGCGTGGTCCTTCCCTGCCAACAGTTCTGGGAATGAGCCTGAGGCAGGAAAGCAACCGTAATGAGAAGAGCATAAACTGAAATTTCCTTTGGGAGCAAGAAAAATATTGTAGATTTTCTCTACAGACACACAGAGGGTGCCCAGGATTAGTTACTTCATTTTCTTTTTTACTATAGCCAGAGATTTACTACAACAAGAAAAAAAAGAGAAAGCTGTGACTGCATCACTGACAGTAAAAACCAAACAAAAAAAAAAATCCCCCAAACCACCAAAAAAAGAAGACCAAAAAACCCCAATAAGCCAAAGAAGAAACACCATACTCTCTTAAAACCAGCCAAGTGTTTATCAGGAATGATCACCAATTGTGTTTTACCTTCTTCCTCTCCTTCTCCAAAGCTCTCCACTGCTCGTGGCACTCCTCCAGGCGGCTGTGGAGCTCATTGGCAGGGCCACTGCGGCTCCTGGGAGCTCTGCACTTGTTCAGGGGGGCTGGGAAGGCAAAGCAGGGGCCAGGGATCTCTCCAGGGAACAGATCACTGATGAAGGGACTCAAGGGGTTGAAGTTGTCACAGTGCAAAAGATCTACAAGGTCCGAGAATGGAAATGGTGGCGGAGGGAAATTAAAATTATTTGCTGATGAAAACAGCTGGTGATTAAATGGAGGGAAGCTGGAATTTTGCTTAAAGTCAGACGTGAATGGGAAAGAAGGAAGCAGAGAAGGGTTGATGAAATCTGACAAGCTGCCACCATTCTGTTCGTGCTTTTTGGGAAACACGCTGAAGGGCTGGTGGGTTGGGGCTACAGACCCCAAATGAGGGATCCAATTCCTTCTACCTCTTCTATCACCTTTATTGCCACTTTCCTGGCTCTGCCTTTTTGGGAACCTGTGGTATTTCTCAGCAGAGTCTTCACCTGCAGCTCTCTGCTGCACACCCCAGTCGGGTGAAAAACCAGCGGGGAATTTGCGGTGCCGCCCATCCTTGCTCATCCCTGCATCCTCCTGGGACCTCCCAACAGCTCTCACCTGCTTCTGGCTCTCTGAGATGAAATGAGGAACCCCCAAACGACTGGAAACTCCATTTGATGTCTGTAACCTCCCATCTTTCCTGGGAGGGAGGGCAGGGAGGAGCTGGGAGTAGAAGGAGGGCTGTGGGAAAGGCTGGTGGGTGGGAGAGCCCCCAGACATGGTGGAAACCCCTGATGAGGACTGGGGGCTTGTTGCCATTTGTTTTCCATATGGAATTTCAGATGCAGCTGCCAGGCTTTTCCCATCTAGCCATGCACAGCCCTGGTATGAGGAATAACTCCCATTTTGCACAGCATTTTTCACAGATAAATCATATTCAGATACTTGAGGAGAGCTTTCCTTAGGGACCATATTCACTTTACACTCGTTATTATTATTAAAAGCATCCCCTAAAGCAAGGCCACAACGGCCATTTTGCATGTGGCATTCCTGGGGTTTCCTGCCTGTTCCTCCAGCAAAATTATTTTCCTGATTGAAAAAATGAAGTGACGGATGGACAGGTGACTCCAGTTTGTGAGCAGCTGTGAAGTTTTCATATCTTTTAGAGAAAAGGTGGCTGTCCTGGGGTATTTTATCCCAAGAGTTATCACCAGGCTGATTGGAAAGATCAGGAGAATACTTAGTTTGTCCTTGAGGATAATTTTTCAGAGCTTTTCCTCTTGCTCTTTCACTTTTCCAGAACTCCTTCTGGACACTGGGGCTTTCTTTCATCCTGTTCTGAGGACAAAAAGGGCTAAAACTGGACCCACACTTTTCATAGCCTCCATTTAATCTCCCATGATCAAAAGTGCACAAATGTTGGTCCCAGCTCCCATTTGGGAAGGAAAACCCTTCCTGGGGAGCCATGGTGCTGCTCTGCAGAGAGGAATTTTCAGGGTGAGCATTCCTCGGGGCATTGCTGGTCTGAGCACGGGGAGAGAGCCAAGACTCGAGGAGCTGAAGGTCTCCCAAACCTCTGTGCAGCATCTCCACATCAGGAGGCTCCTGCAGGGGGTCCTGCTGGCAGCTGGTGCCCAGCAAGTTGGGAAAATCCTTGTTCTGGACACAGTGCTGGGCTGGGAGCTCCCCATTGCTGCCCAGATCAGGTGCCCACACAGGGGGGAACAATCTCGACAGAGAATTCCTGGAACAGAGTTCAACAAACCTCCCATCAGGATTGAAAACATTTCTTACTTTAAAATAATTCACACGCCATGGTTATTCCCCAGTGTTGCATTATTGACCAAGCATGCACAGCTCTCCTGAAAAATAGGAGGAAAATTCCCACTGCAGCTGAGCAAATGCTCTGTGAAATCTCATCACCCACACTGTTTGTTCTGCACATTCAGAAATGCAGAGTTTATTTGGATTTATTAAATATCTCAGATTCCTCTGTATTCAGTCAACTCCTTACCGCTTAGAAGTAATTATCATCTTTTTTTTCCTCCTCAAATGCTGTAGAGCTGATGGAAAACTTTAAAAAAATTGCATTTTTAACAGTTCAGTTTGCTTGTTTGTTTTTTTTTTTACTAGCAAATGAAGCAAAGACACTTCCACATTTTAAGGGGATTTAAAAGTCCATCATTACTCAACTCTGAAATAATTAAAAATGTGTATCATATCCATGTGACAGTGGGCATAAAAACCAGCCCACAAATGATAAGAACTCTCAGAACAAACTCACCAATCTGTAGCTGGTTCTGGCTTGTTTGGCTCCTCTAAAATGCTCGACACCAACCCAAACATATCAGGGCCATTACCAGAGTAAGAAAGATTTATTGGCGTCCTGAAATAAAAAAATAAAAGTCAAAGTTGAAAGTATTTTTTCTCCTATACAAAACAGCCAAAAAGATGATCAAACCTTTATTTTAGCAGCATTTTCTAGTTGTTCTGAATTTAATGTATCCTCAGCATCCCTCTACAGAAATCTCACCCTGCATTTGTGAATTCTGTAGCCCAAGTGAAGTAGAATTATTTTCCTTTTTGTTTCACCAGAGCCTTTCCAAGCAGAAAAACTTTCCTTTCTTTCCAAGAAATTAAACTGTTTCACGTGGACATTCCTTCAAACCTTCACTGCCTTGTTTAGAGCATAAATAGGATCAATATTCTCAAAGGCTGGAGCATTCCATCTGTATCTACTGCCAATTAATTCAAAGCCTCTTATGTTAATCTCAAAAAATAATTTATATGTAAGTTACATATACTTAAGCTGAACCACTTCTTAATCCCCTTTTGGACAGGTATTTAGTAAATATTTTTGTAAACTCCCAAGGTTTTCAACAATTTTTAAACAAACCCAACTTTTATTTCAGGTGCAAGATTAGATTTTTATGGAGTTGTTTGCAATGACTCCTGACTCTTCCTCACAAGTTAATTAAAACAGTGCTATTAAAGATCTCCTTCCCTCTATCCTCATTGTTTTGCTCCAATAAATTTCCCTCCCCACCTTGTTCTGATTCCTTTCAGTATCCCTGAGGATTTCTGAGTTTTCCCTGGTGCCACATAATTGCTCACTGACTTTGCTGATTAACAGAGACTGTTGGAGTCAGTAAGCCAGGCCTTAATTCTACTTGGAAGGGAAACTGTGTAAACCCAGGTGTTTTCTGCAACAAAATAATACTCCAGTCGTTTTGACTTGGCAATTTAACCCTATCAATATTACAGCTGAAGCTGATTTTGGGGTGAATTTGATGCTCATTATCTGGAGATGATCATCTGATTCCTCATTGAATCAAGGCTTGTCAGCTGTTTGCAGGCTCTGGGATGATGACATACTGTTTTTAGGATTGATTATTATCTAATTTTATAAATGAATGTCTATTATTTAAAATACTGTTGGTTGTTATATCTAAATTATCCCTGATTGGAAGTTTCTAGTTTTACCATGTATATTGTTGAAGGTCCATTTCTTCTGATAATTTGGAGCAAAGAATTTGTTTGTATTCTTAGAGGTGGATTCCAGCAAAGAACTAAAACCTTATTGAGTGCAAGAAAGCACTGACCACTCCATCAGTAAAGAAGTGGGGACACAGATGTGAACTGTCAAAGATTTCTACTTGCACCTGACATCTCATGTTTTACCTGGAGAAGATTGTGTACTTTGAGTTTTCTTTTTAAAAAAGAGGGGGAGTCAGTATCATTCTAGAACTTTGTTTTGTATTAGTTTAGGGAAACATGGGTTTTCATTTTATACTATGCTTTTGCTGCTTTGTTTACTATTAGTAGTACAGATTTGCCAATTAGCCAACCTAAGATGAATGTTTGGGTGACATTAACTAATGTGACAGGTTTGGATACCACATGCCTGTCCAACACAACCCCAGAAAAACTGTTTTCAACTTGTTTGGTTGGTGTGCCCGTGGATGTTTGGCCAATCCCCTCAGAAGCTGATAGTGCTATACGAGGTCCTCTGGAAGGAATGCCAAAATGGGAACATCAAACCCCTGTTAAAACATGGGACTGGTGAGTTCCCCCATCTTCCCAAAGCAATTTCAGAACCACAAGAATTGGACATTTTTGGTTCTGTGAGAATGAACGTTTGTGCCGTGTTTAATCACACGGAGGAAAAATCAAGCTTTAGTTAAGGATGTTTCTCCCCATCATGTCATTTATAAAAATCAGACTTTTTGGTGTAAGCAGACTTCTTTGGTTCAACTGGCATTTAATAACGTTATTTATCAGTTGCCACAAGGAATGTTTTTTTATTAATGGGGACAGAATTTGGCCTGCCATCCTGGCACACAAAGGTGGACCACGTAGTATTGGAAAACTTACTTTGCTAGCACCCAAAATGAAAAAGTCCACGAAGCATAGGGTCAAAAGATTTGCCCATCTCTATAAACCAGATTGTAAGGATGATTTTACACCTTGGGGCTTTGGGAAGAGATTTCCATCGTCTCTTCTTTTGCCACAACTTAGTTCAGCAGTAGCATTGAAACAATTGGATCGACTGGGGTGCTGGCTGAGTAAAGAGACCAATTCTACTTCTCTTGCCATGAGTGATATGCTAACAGATGTTAATAGTAATAGACATGCAACTTTACAAAATAGGACTGCAAATAATTCAGAATCTATTCACAGAAGCGTACAACAGCTCAGGGAAGGTGTGGCAAAGATCAAAACTGATGATGGAACTTGGTTAGATGATTTGTTTAATGGGTTGGATTTAATGTCATGGGCAAAGAAGCTTTTAAAGATGGGTTTGTATGTTTTAGTTGTTACAGTAGTAGTGCTAATCGTGGTACCCTGGTTTTTTCGATGTATTCAATGGATAATTGAAAGGTCTGTTGATGGGATCTTTATGGTCCAAAGAGGAGGGGGAGATGTTGGAGTCAGTAAGCCAGGGGTCTCTCTGAATTCTTCAGACAGAGATCAGAATGCAGGGATTGAATTAAAGCCATTGGATGGGTTGAAGTATGTTAGGCCCCTCACACATAAAGCAGAGGTAAAGGTTTAGATTGTAGCATAAGTGAGTAAGTAATTGAAATAAGTTTCCAGTGCTTTTAGTAAGCAAAAGGTCTTGGATGCCTGAGAAGTAGTACATGTTCTAGTGAAGGTTGAAAAACATACCAGTGCTTCCTTAGAGGCTCCAAGAACCTAGCTTCAGACATAATAGAGTTAAGAATATTGCTTACATTTTTCTGTTAGAACAAGACAGGTCATGAACACAGTTTGTACGTAGCCTGATGTGCTAAGAAACCAGAATTCTAATAGGTTAAGGAGTAGTGGTCTGAGTCTGGTCTGAGTCTGCATCTCAGCTTGTTCCTAAGTTTCTATAAAAGAACAGGCTCGGGGAGAGCCATTGCTTTTATGCTGCTGCTTTTGCTTTGCTATGGCTGCTGCCTCCAACACCGAAGGAGAAGACAGGAGCTGCCCAGTTCCTCCAGCCCTGCTGAAACCACAGGGAGCTTCTGCTTCTGTTTGGGACTCTAAGCTAGAACTTAGCATGGACTTTGCTGTCTGTGACTTTTGCTTTTGAGACTGATGTGCTTTTACAATAAATAACTTTATAGCAACTATTAGCTGCTTGGCTTTTTAAAGAAGAACATAGCCCGACAGTGTGGGTGCCCAAGAAGCACCCAGAGGTCCACAAAACCTCACAAGAGACCATAAAATGTGGGACAAACTCTTATAAAAATCACCTTTTTGATCTCTTGCCACTGTGGAAGTTACACCCTGCTGGCTTTTAAGACCTCACCACAGTTTCACTCCTACGTCAGTCCCTGATTTACTCCATGACTGCTCAGTTTCCTCTCTAAGGGATCTGCATTTCATTTAGGATTTAAACTTCTAATTTATTTTAGAAGTGCAAAGACTCTTGAAAATGTTTTGTGAATGCAGAACTGGTATTTGATACTCAGATCTTTTCTATGTCTTGGTCAATAGAGAAGTTTTTTCTTTTCCTATTTTTTTAAAGGAGCCCTCAAGGAATTCTGAGTATCTGCAGGCTCGGAATGGGTGTAAACATGGATTAACTCTAAATTCCTTAACTTTTTTGTTTTTAAAGCTACCTTGCAATAATCTAAAAGATACTTTAGATATCTGTATATTTAAGAAAATACTGTGTATTTCAATTAGCAAATTGCCACTCCTTGCTTAAAATTGACTCTTACAGCTGACACCAAAGCTATGTGATCTTTTATTAAAAAATAAACATCACTCTGACACTTCCCACTGAAAACCAGCAAAAAAAGAACTAAAGTTTTTTGCAATCCATGTATCTTCCTTAACTGTTACCTTCCAGCACCTTGCGAGCCAGTGGACTCCACATTCTGCCCACCTCAGATTTTGTCTTTGTTAAGCAAATGATAAAGAAATGCAGTGAGGTATTAGAAATGCTCATTAAAATAGCATTTTCTCATTTCTGTCTCTATCACTCAACTCCCTCCAAAAAAGGCAATATTCTGTCACCATCACTTGCCTTGAAGATGAAGAAAAGAAAATCCCCCCCATACCTTTCCTTACAACCTCAGTAATAACCACTACAGAGCAAAGAAAATCTGCTGAGTTTCCAGAGATGCCAGAACTCTCCCCAAAAAATACCCAGAATCTCCATTTGTTCTTCAACACAAGAATTCCCATGACCCAGAAGCCCTAAGGCCACAGCAGGAATGCTGATACCTTTTTTTTTGGCACTCCTGGAAGGCAGTTCGGGATCCAAAATCCTCAGCACATCCTGGCCAGTCACTGCACAGCTGGGAGGGCTCTGGAGGCAAGGGAGGACTGGGGACTGCTCCCAGTAATGGGGAGAAAAACTGAGTGTCCATGGTTTGCTTCCTGCTATTTACCTGCATTGAATAGAGAAAAAAAAAATTTTTTAATATTAGATGTTGATCTAGAGAGCAGTAAAGGCAGCAAAGCAAAGCTTTACTTTTATTTCCTGAATTAAATGAATTTTTCATTTATTTCATTTTCACAGGAATGTGTCGCATAGCCACAACAAAAGGATAAAGTCTACATCACATTCCCTCCCTTGCCTTAAATTAACCCAAATCTGTCTTCTAAAAATAAATATGCAAGCAACAGAATTGACTTACTGCACAGGAATAGGAATTCTCCACAGCTTTCACATTTTAGGTGTTGGCACGTTCACAGGTCAGAACCTCCTGCTCTATGAGACTGGGAATGCACCTGTCCCAGGCAAACACATCCCCTCTGGAAAACAAGAGCCATCATCCCTGTTACACCCCCAAAAAACACAAAATATTCCAGTGAAGAGCCCGTGGGAAGAAGGGCGGGGACATCTGGAAACTCCATGGAGCAAAATGTGGGTGAGAAAAGTAACCCGAGTACTGCTGCAGAAAGGAATATTACAAATAAATTATTCATTCATTATTTATATTATTTATTTATGCCACGAAAGACTGGAGCAGATATTTGAGGCCTCTTCCAACCTGGAATTCTCTGAATTTAATTTATCTTCCTTACTATTAATCCCTTGGCCTAGTGAAAGCTGTCACAGACTCAGATCTCCCTTCCTGGGTATTTTCTGAAAAGGTGGGACAGAAATATTCTCTGCTCAGGTGTGTTCCTACCAAGAGCAGGACAGAACAACCCTGCAGTGCATGCTTTTAAATTTAAAACATTAAAATTAAATTTACACTGAGAGTTTATCACTTGCCATAAACTGATTTTGCACATCCAAACCAACCCCTATTAAATAACAGAATTAGAGATATTAGGACCCCGTGGAGGCCACACAAATATCCTGTAAAATTCCATATAAACACCCTGTCAGTACTGATGCCATGAAATCAGGCACAAGAAGAGCTCACACAGGTCCATTCTGTGACCCTCACTTTCTGCTCCAGATGACTCCAGAACAAACACAGGCATCCCTTAGGATCCAGCCAGGCCAAAATTCCACAAGAATTCAGCAGCAATGCCCAGCCCCTGGTCCTGTCTGGGCTACCAGGAAGCACCAGACACAAATTCCTGCTCCTTGGCCAGAGTATAAAATACTTGTGCACAGATTAAAAATAGGATCCGTAACAAACGGATTTGTGTTTTATTTTCAGAGCCATTAATCACTGCTGATGTGAGCTGTGCAGGACAATGTGTCTAAAGCCCAGGAGAAAAGGGACTTCATGTACCCTAGATAAGGCTCAGTGCTTCCAAAACACTGGAGCCTGTCCTTCCACCCAGCCAAACATAAATTCTCCTCTGGGGTTTACATAGGAACCACTAACAAGTTGCAAGGAAAAAAAAGAAAAAAAAACGATGGAATCACTCAGAATCTCAAAGTTAAAAATTAATGAATTAAATGCTGCCTTAAAAAATAAAAAAAAAAAAAGGAAAAAAGGAAAAATCAAATTATAACTCTTACAGTCTTCAGGAGGGCTTTTACTTTATTCCCCTGCAAATCCTGGGAAAGCCACTGGTCTTAATAAATTACCTTCAAAAACAACAATCAAAAACTGCATCTAAAGTCCTGACAGGTCATTTAGACTAATTTTTTTATTCAAACAGTGAAGGAGCAGGCAAAGAAATTATCAAAACCGTTCACTATTTCCAAAAGCCTCAAGCAGTTCTTTGTACTTAGATTCTCTCCCAAAGCTTCTTTTGAGGAGAAACACACAAGCACAACTTCACCAGTAAAATGTTAATATTTCATGTATTAATATATATTTAATTAAATAGCATCAAAGCTATTAGACATTGATATTGTTGTGACATAGGAGAGATTTAGATCAGATATGAAGAGAAATTCTTCCCTGTCAGGGTGGGGAGGCCCTGGCACAGATTCCAAGAGAAGCTGTGGCTGTCACATCCCTGGAAGTGTCCAAGCAACCTGGGATAGTGGAAGGAGTCCCTGCCCATGGCAGGAGGTAGAAAAGATGATTTTTAAGGTCCCTTCCAAACCAAAATGTTTTGGTATTTTGTGATCTGTAAGATTTGAAAAAGATGTGTCCAAGACATTTTCCACACAGAGGCTTCTGCCTGCCCAAGATGGGCAGCTGGAAACAGAGACCTGCATCTTGTGAAAATCCTCTCCCTGCCAGGATTCCCCAGCACTGGGGATACAGCAGGACACTCCCACATTATTCCTCATTACTGGAAGTGTTTTGTTCCCAGTGTTGTCCAGCAAAGCACTGGAAGCAGTTCAAGACTTGGGGCTGTTATTCTGAAATGCCAGGAGCTGCTGGCAGAGCACCCCAGGCAGCCTGGAAGGAGCTTTAGGAATTTTCACAGAGAATCCTAAATTATGCCAGGATTATGAACATCTGGGGAACTGAAACAGAATGATTTGGGTTGGGAAAGGACCTGCAACTTCCAGCAGAGCAGGGTGCTCCAAGGCCATCCAACCTGGCCTTGGACACTTCCAGGGATCCAGGGGCAGCCACAGCTTCTCTGGGAATCTGTGCCAGGGCCTCCCCACCCTTTAGGAAGGATTTCTTCCTCTTTAGAGGTTAGAAGAGCTGCTGGCTCATATAAAACTAAGAGTTCTCTGAAAAGACATTTTATAAACTGAAAAATAACAATCACAGCTAAATACTGCTTCACTATACAATCAGAACAAACTGCTTTCACTGAAAAATCCCACCTGACAGAGTTCTTGATTTTCCAAAAAAGCATTAAAATTCACCAAAAGCCTTTTTACAGCCAGTTATCCTAAAGCTGCAGGGTCTCCCTGCTCCAGAGCACTGCAGGAACATCCCTGACAACAGTAAACAACAGCACTGCAGCATTATCACATCCACACTGAGGGGATCCCATTCTGGCTTCTCAGCAGGATAAACATTTCCTGTTTATTTCCTGGGTTTTGTTTCTTGGCAGGATAAAACAAACACAAAAAAGCACTGTTTTGGGGCTTTTTAAAGATGTTTAATAACTCCTACCTGTGGATATCTTAATCTGTAGCACACTGGGACTGCCTGGCTCATTCAGGGTGCACTGCCAGGGATTCTCTGAAACCACTGGGGAAAAAATAAAAGTTAAAAAAAAAGAAAAACAAACAATTCTCTAAATTGCTTTTTTTGGGTTTCCCAGGAAATTAACCAGCAGATGTAAACAGGCAACAAGGAGATGTAAAAAAAACAAATTCAGGGTAGAAAATATTAATGAAATAGAGGTCAGTTATCCAGGCCTTTTAATATCAGGGATAAAACCACAAAAATAGCAGATTACTGAAGACTTCCCTCTAAATCCTGAACTCACATTATCAAAAAGATAATGTTCCTTCTCAGAAGCCAAAGAATCAAGAAAACTTTTTTTTCCTGAGGAAAAAGACCCAAGTTTGCCAGACCCCTCTTAGCTGAGTCAAAAGCACTTTAAAAAAAGCATCTTTTAAGGTGGGCTGTGTGTGGGAATAAATAAAACAATAAATAATAATTAATAGAATAAAATGATGAGGTGATTGTTCAATATATGGATTCTGTTGCCCAGTTACAATTAAGAATATTCACAGGCTCACAGGCCATTTGTTTATTTTGTTTTAACACAAGTATCTAAATACCCATTTCATACTAACAAGTTTTTTGGGTTTTTTTTTTTTGGGTCCATGGTAAATTCCAGCAGCTGTTCTTCAGGACTTTGTGGTGAGTCTCACAAAGACAAGAAGAGCATGGGAGGATCTGCTGGATGTCCATGACCAAAGGATCAGCCCTGACACAAACAGGGAAAGCTGCTCCATCTGGGATTTAAAATTGCCTCCAGGTGCTGAGGTTTTACTGTAACGTGGTTCTTCACTATAAAACAAATGCCTCACCCAAGTTTTTATTTCTGGTTCCCTGCAGAAATTCGGTTTTGGGCTCACCTGTGGCTGGCAATGCCCAGGGTGGCACTTGGACCATGTCCTTGTTGTCAGCACCCAGCTTATCTCTTCTGGAGCGTGCAGCATTGCACAGGCAGCAATCACACTCCTAAGGACCAACTTCTCCTGTTTAAAAGCAATTCAAAAAAACCCAAAAAAAGCAGTTACCAGGTCTGTCAAAGCTGTATCTATACATAAAACTCATTTCTAGCTCCCCCCCACTCACTCCCATAGGGCTCCTCCAGCCCAACCATCCCTATCCCAAGGCAAGATGGGAAAATCCATCCTGCCAGGGAAGGGAACAGAGCTGGCAGGAGGCTGCAGAATTCCTGAGGGGGCTGGGAAAGAGACTCAGCTGAAGAAAAGGAGGCTCAGGGGGAACTTCTGGCTCTGCACAACTCCCTGACAGGAGGGGGCCCCGGGGGGTTTGGGATCTGCTCTCAGGGAACAGGGACAGGAGGAGAGGGAATGGCTCAGGCTGGGCCAGGGCAGGCTCAGGGTGGAAATTATGGAAAATTTCTCCCCTGAAAGGGGGGTCAGGCCTTGGAGCAGGATGGCAGGGGAGTGGTGGAATCCACCAGCATCATCACTGGTGGCATCACCAGCGTTGGAAAGGCTGAATGTGGCACTTGGGGACAGCGCGATCTCAATGATCCAAACCCTTCCCAACTTGAACAAGTATTCATGTTCCCAATGAGCTCTCCAGGCAGAATGTTCTGATCCCAAAATCCTTCCCTGGGCTCTCTGCACACCCACTCTGACCCATTACAGCCCAACCTCCCTGTTACAGGGAGTGTCCAGCTGTGGCTGTCCCCTGCCACACGTGGGACACCTGTCAGGACACAGCAGGACAATGTCCCAGGTGAGAGAATCAATGCCCTGCAAAAACCTAAGGCTTCACCTTCACTGCCACAAAGCTCTGAGTGACTGAAGTTCAGATTTTCACGAAAAAAAAATCTGAACTTTTTATGATTAAGCAAAATTAATTGTAATTAAGATAAATTAAGATATTTTATGATTAAGATAAATTAAGATAAATTCTGCAGCAGTCATGGCAAATTCTCAAAACCTGACAGAGCAGCTGCTCCTGTCCCAAAGGAAGGAGAGGATGTCAGGCCATACCCACATCCCACTGTGGCTCATCTCCCCCAACATGCAGCACCAAGGATTTGGCTGATGTCCAGCCTGGATTTTGCTACCAGAAACACGATCCTACCACACCAACCTTTTATCAGCTGTTTTTCTGTCAAAGCACCCCTAACCATACACATTCTTGATGTGGCTAATCATTACCTCTGTGACACAACCCATGCATTTGCAACTTTTCAAGTGGATTTCACAAAGCACTCACAGATATCCTGAAGCCCAAACAACAATCCATTGATCTCTCTAAACAGGAACTACCTGAAATCATGAGAAACTCCCAAACCATTGCAGGTGCTGCATTTGGGCTTCACAACCTATGCAAGAGTCCAAGAGGAGGTTAAAATTTACACAGGTGCTCAAAACAGGTCTGAGTGCTGCCCCTGTGCTCCAGCCTCCTCCAGAAAAAATGGATTTTCTGTGCTCACTGTCTGTGGCTGCCTTTAGGGGTTGCTACAAACAGATGCTTCCTGCACTACTGGTAAATAAAAAGGGGATTTCAAACATTACCTCGGTATTTCAGGGAGACAATGGGGAAGGCTTCAAAACTTCCTCCTACATTACAAGTTCCAGAATCAGGTGTCAAGTTTGAAGACCCACATTTCTCTCTAACACACCTTACTTTGGACTTATTTTATATTAAGGCCTATCTGATTTACAAAGCTATGTGGCAGAAAGTTTCTAGGGAAAAAAGATTCCAACCCACTCCTCAATTCCATCCTTGAAACAAGGCAGTGAAATTTTTGTCAGGTATTTCTTCCTGAGCCAGAAACCCCCACTCAAACACACAGAACATTTCTGCAACATTTATATCAAACCTTCTAATTCATAACCTCTCCACTGACTGAAATTATTGCTTTATTAAAAAAATAAAAGAATAATTTACCATCAGACAGTTTAGAAACAAAGCCCTGCTCTGCCATTCATTTAAACTATCTCAAAAAATTACTGTTTTTAATGATAGATTTTATAGCTCTACATACTCCTAACTGTTGTCCAAAGCCACAATTACTCTGAACACTCCAGTCCTACTATTCCTAAGTATTTTGTGTGCAAAAATGACTGAAACCCTTAATCTGAAGTTTCACTTTTTTTTTGTGCAGGCTCCATAAAATCAGAATGGAATGTAATTCACTTTCACTTCCAATTCCTGTCACGTGTCACA
Organism: Rhabdornis inornatus; assembly: GCA_013397075.1. Taxonomy (NCBI): domain Eukaryota; kingdom Metazoa; phylum Chordata; class Aves; order Passeriformes; family Rhabdornithidae; genus Rhabdornis; species Rhabdornis inornatus. Next base: position 4,296 of record VWZS01008191.1, on the reverse strand, counting down.
CTCCATTATCTCCTGGTAGTCCCGGGAAACACAAGGGAATATTAAACAAACAGGTAACAAGTTTTTACTGGACTTCCACTCACTTCAAAGTCAAATAATCCAAAGGCACCTCAAGGGCCTGATTTGTAGATAATGCCCTGTGCTGTAAAACAGGATTATTGGTACTAATAGAAACCTTTTTGTTCAGGAATATAAAATTCCAGCTGCAGTTACAAAATATTTCTCCCAATTCATTCTGAACTATCCAGGACAGTTTAAATTCCACTAAATCAAACTCTTTCCAAATACATCTTAGAACACCTAAAAATGCTGAAATTATCCATTGCTGAGTGGGGAACACCCACACTTACTGAAGTTACAAAAACATGTGGACAAATAAATAGAGCTTTTTTAATCAGCTGCACAAGGATCAGGACACACTAAATATTATACATATATAAAAGTTTGTGTCTTAATTAATTAGATTACTCAGATATAAAGCCACTTTTCCCACTAGACTGCCTCCTCACTTTGTGAAATAAAAGTACTAATCAGTGTCCTCAGGACTATAGATTTGAACAAAATACTGTGACAACATCCCTTCAAACACCTAACCTGTTTATAAAGAGAAATAGATGAGTTTTTAATGTTTTAATTGCCTGGTTGTGAAGTTACTACACTTCTCAGGAGAGAGATGACAGCAAGCATTCCCAAGTTCCCTACTCACTTTGGGAAAGGGTTTTAAAGTCTCCTGCTAGGAGACCCTGGTGCTCAGCACCACGAGACACTTGTTTGGAGAAAGATGGGTTTTGTCAGGTACTCACATCAAGGAATCACTCGGAAGCACTGAGAAATCACTGAATGCTATTGGGAAAGTAACTCACCACGCTTCACTTTAAACGACAACAACCTCAGCAAACATTACAGCACAGAAATCACTGTCCTGGGGGGGTGTCCAGCTGTTCAAACCACCAGCAGCCCCTCCAGACAACCCGAGTTATCCTTTGGGGCATCCCGACTTTAGCATCCCTCGGGACACCCCCGAGTTATCCTTTGGGGCATCCCGACTTCAGCATCCCTCGGGACCCCCCCGAGTTATCCTTTGGGGCATCCCGACTTCAGCATCCCTCGGGACACCCCCGAGTTATCCTTTGGGGCATCCCGACTTCAGCATCCCTCGGGACACCCCCGAGTTATCCTTTGGGGCATCCCGAATTATCCCTCCGGACACCTCGAGCATCCCTCCTGGAGGCACACAAACCACATCCCGCAGCCAGCCCCAACTCCCACCCAGACCCACCTGCTCTGCTGTGTGTTCCCACCAGCCATTCCCGGCTGCTTTTCCAGCCCCTGGCCGAGTCCAGCGGGGAAGGAGAGGCCGGAGCGGCCGGACCCGAGCGCGTCCCCGGCGGTGCCACCGCCGCCCGTCCGTGCCCTCGGCGGGGGATCCCCGCTCACCCCGCGGTTACTACACGCGCTCTGTTGCCAGGCTATGGAAAAGCGTCTCCTCCACCCCCCTGGAGCCGCGGGACAAAGGAAAAAACAGCGGGAGAGCAGCGGCGAACCCTCGGGAAAGCGGCGGGTTCGGGGAACGGCCCCGCCGGGCGGAGTCCCGGACCTCGCCGCTGTCCTGTCCCCGCGGTGTCACCTGCCGTCTGTGCTGGCCACACTGCCTTCCAGAGCTCGGGAATGCTGTCCTGGCAGCAGGGATCGGGTGCAGAAGGGACAGAGCCCAGCTCACATTTGGCCGCTGTCGCTGCCCAGCCAGTCCCGGCCATGGGGCTCTGATGTCACCGCAGGGCCAGGATGCGCGGGGACGCTGGGAATTGCAGTCCCGGGCTTTGGGATCCCTCCTGCTCCTGGGCTTTGGGATCCCTACTCCTCTGCTGCTCCAGCGTTTGGGATCCCTTGTCCCCCTGGCTCTTCCCAGCCTTTGGGATCCCTTCTCCTCCCGCTCTTGCTAGGGTTTGGGAATCCCCCTTCCCAAAGTTTTTATGGGCAATCCCTGCAAGGCGCGGCTGGGCTGAGCCTTTAATCGGGAAACGCTGCCCAGGTGGGAAAGCAGCTCCCGGGAGTTCGGGAAATGCGGCTGCTCCTCCCCAATTAGCAGAAGTGATTTTCGAGTTATTATGCTCAGGTGATCACTATTCTCTATTTGTATATAAATGTATGTATATATTTTTAAAAGTATATATATAATAATAATAATATGTCTATATG
>VWZS01008190.1:82112-126759 GCA_013397075.1 Rhabdornis inornatus | reverse complement strand
GGGAGGAGCCGCCCGGCCGGGCGCTGTGAGGCCGCGGCGCGGCCCCGGCCGGGCGGGGACGGAAGGCGAGAGGCAGCCCGGCCCCGTTATCCCAATAACCCGCGGGGGCGGCTCGCACCGTGCTAGCGACTGAAAGGGCCAGACTGCCGGGGATGTGGCGGCAGCGGACAAAGGGCCGGTGTCCCGGGCTGTGCCGGCGGGGTCGGCTCGGTGCTGCCGGGGACAGGCACCCTGCCCGGGCCCGGGGAATCCCGCTGTGGCTGCCCCTGGCACGGGAGCCCCGGTGCTAGGTAGGGACGGGTGGGACGGGGCGCTCCCGGGCCGTGGCTCTGGTCCTATCGCAGCCACCACTCCCACCCCGGGTGCCAGTGGTGTTGGTGTTTTCTAGGCGTTACAGCTCCCGGTAACTTGTTTGCCGCAGGTCGGTCCGGGTTGGCTCTGCTGGGCTGGGCACAGAGGGGCCGCGGGTCCGGCCTGGGCCGGCTGTACCGGGACTGTGCCCCAAGCCCCGGGTGAGCTCGGGCCGGGGCTGGTTCTGGTTCTGGTTCTCCTCTCTCCGCCGTGCCTTGCACTCCTCTTCCCGTGGCAATAGAGCCACCCTGCCTCATCCTTTCACGCAGGAATGTCATTTATTCTTTCTCTTCCTCTTCCTATCCCGTCGTCTTCGTGTTTTTCCATGGAAATTTATGCAACAGCGATCTGTTGGATTTTCCTATCTTCTTTCCACACTACCTTATTTTTTTTTCCTTCCTGTATTTTTGTGTGCAAAATTATGCTCTCAGCGGGACTGTGGGTTTTACACTTAATGTGCAAGTTGCCATTTCTCTCATTGTTTCTGTGGGATGCAACTGGCATTACCTTCAAGCTGTTAAGTTGTGGCGTGCTGTGGAGAATCAGTCAGAGACTCATACCTCAGCTCACATTTAACACCGTGTTAATTCGTGTTGAAAGTACAAAGCGGAGCAAAGCTAAGAATAGAAAGGATAATTATTATTATAAATAGTTTGCTGTAAGAATAGGGATGGTTTTGGTACCTCGAGCTTGCCTTATTTGAGGTCCAGCCTTTGAAATGTGCAATTTTAACATTCTGCTCTTTGTCTTTTCTCTCGTGGTAAGAGCCCTGAAGACACTGGGCAGTTCCTCAGTTGTGTTCAGGATTTGACGTGTTTTTCCCCTTTTTGATACAAGTGGATACTGAAACATTTTATGGAAAGAGTGGGAAAAGCACTGGGAGTTATGGTCTATGAGTGTTGCGCTGGGAGTCAGGGATGTGTCCTGGAGTGACAGTGGCTTGTCTCTCCTCACCGAAGGAAACTAAGGTTGCTGGTTTGGCTGGAGCAGAGGGTCCTGATTTCCCAGGCTGTGGCAGCTGCAGGGCCTGGTGTGGTGTTTGAGCCCTCAGACACAACATTTGTCATGGAATTGTGGGTGGGGATGGATAAACATGTCTTTAACCTGGTGGGTGCCCATCCGCGTTCAGAATTTTATCCAATTCACTTCACACAGGGAGGTAGTTGTTGAGATGAGTTTTAAAAGAAAGAAATGTGACAGTGTTGCTATTGTTAACCTGAATTCTCAGATACCTCAGTCTGTGACACTGAAGGGAGAGCTTCAGCAGCTGCCAGACTAGAATTATCAACACAGTGTTTTCAGCCTGATGTTCATCTTTGTGACCTTACCAAGTCCCTGTTCTGATGGGCTTGTGCTGCTGGACAGGTAAAGGAAAGGAGCCTCAAAGTCCAGTGCCTTGGTGCCTGCTATGGATACTGTTTAGGTGTGCTGGGGGTTTGTTTCTAGTAATATTAGACACTTGTGTGTTAGACACTTGCAGTTTGAACCCCTGGCCAGCTATGAGGTGGGTGTGCTTTGGTCCAAATGCACCAAACCAGTTCAATGAAATAGCTCAGGAAACAGGTTTGTCAAGGTAGCCAGGCTGCACAGACCATTCTGTAAATCAGTAAACCTGTCCTATGGCATGGCTGGTTTTAATGACAGAAAGGGATTGTAGAATTCAGGTCTTGGTTTACTAGTGGTTACTGAAGATAAAAATGGGCTTAGGAAAGACTGGAGTTTCTAGTTCTGGGGTTACATGTACATCAGTGGGGACATGCAGCCCTTGCACATCTGTTCCCCCTGGCTGTACCTGGTGTCTGCCTTGGAGTGGAGCATGGAGCAGTGGCTGTGGCCCAGAGGGAATCCCTGAATTGCTGCTTTGGTTGTTTGTTTTTAGCTGGAGAGGGAGCCGTGTGCATGGGCAGCGAGAGAAGTGTCCAGTGAATCCCCACAGAGTGGATATTGTTCTGTTTTGCTTTTTTCCCAGCCTGGAGGTGATGAATTGAGTGTCAGCTGTCCCCTGGGCAGCTCCCAGACATAATAGTGACAGCGAGCTTGGGCCTGACCTTGTGCTCCTCAGACTGAGCAGGAAGAGGGATGTTTTGGGATGCAGGGACTGGCACTTCCCTGAACTACAGGGCAGCAGCAACAGGAGCTCCTCCAGTGGGGCTGAGCAGCAATTCTGGGATAAAGGATTCCTTGGAATTGCCAGGTGGATGTACTGATAACAAGGTCTATGGAAATGAGTTAAGAGTAATAGGAAAAGGAATTTGGAAGTAAACCCAGCCTGAAGGCTTTTCTACTTTTGTAGGGAAAGGATTAGAAGAAGCAATTCCTTCATGTATCTTGAGACATTTATCATTTACCTGGAAGGGGTGATTCATTTCATTTGCCTGTGAACATGCCATGAAGTTAAGGAACCTGAGCTGCAAAAAAGTTCACATGGAAAATAAAGTTCTCAGGAAAAGTATTGTGACTGTCAGCTTCAGAAATCAATAATGTCCATTTGTTGAAAATGTTATTCTGTTAAAATTACCAGCTCTTTATAGGGCATTATTTACATTGCTGATGTTAAGAAGGCCCAGGATTTATGCCTGAGTATTAAAAATCAGCTCTATGAGGGAGTTGTGTGTCAGAAGCAGCTGAATGCATGTTCTGGTGGTTCTCCAGGTAAGGCTTTTAAGGCAAACCTGCAAGAAAGGAAATGTTTCATATTCTAGATTATATTGCTCAAGGTATTTCACTTGAGAGAAATGCACAGAGAACTTATTATTATGGATCTTAGTGTGATTCAAGAGTTGTCTGACAAGCTGACATACTTTGAATTGGCCTTTCCAGTCCATACATGCAAAGTCCTGTGTCAGGTTAGTAGCTGAAATGTTTCATTGTGCTGTGAAGTGTCACTGCTGTTCTAATTCTGAATTGCATTGGTGTCGAGTGCTGAGGTGTGTCAGTGTGTTCCAGACAGGGGTGTTGTGTTTTCTGAGGCTGCCAGGTAGGAATTCCTGCAGTGTCCTTGCTGCTCTGCTCTTGCAGCTGGGAATTCACAATTACCAGTAGTGCTGGACGAGAAGGAAGTTCCCGGGGTTGGTTTTTTGTGTCACATGTATTTCACCTCAAACAATGCCAGCTCAGGGCTCCTCAATGCTGAGTGATTAAATGTCATTATAGATCCTGGTTTTCTGGAGTGCTTCCTGGTGCAGGCTCCTTCTGCAGTGTTACGGAGTTTTATATGTGTATGTGACATTTTTGCTGGAAGCATTGTGTGGAGGGACATCTAAAAGTCCACTGAAACCAAAACTCCTTTTTGGAGGCCCTGAAACTCCTGGTGGGCTGGTTTGGGGAACGTTCTGCTCAAGGTTTTCACGTTTTCAGCACCTGGCATCCAGGCTGGTGGTGCACCACGTGGGACCCTGATGGAACTCCTTGGATTTCCCTTGGAATTCCGTCTCAACCAGCGTTTCCATTGAGTGGTTCCAAAGAACTGTGACTCCAAAGATGGAGAAGTTGTCGCTTCTGAGAGGGCTCCTGACAAAGCTCTGTGCGCTGGATGTCTTCTCGTGTCTTGAGTTGTATCGATTGGTTTGAATATCAGCACAGGGAGGGAGAGAGCAAGGCTTGAACAGGGCACTGTGGCTCGGGGGAAAACGTGTCCCTGGTGTGTGACAAAGGCCTGGGCTGAGCTGGGACATGGAGTTGGGAACTGAACTTAAAATTGGAAGTGCTTACAGGGTGTGATTGCTCAGGTATTCCTGGATGATCTGTTTTCCACATGGGGATTCAGACTTTCCCCAGCTGTGAAGTATTACGTCACTACAGGATGTTTGTAAAGGGGAAAATGAAACACATTTGTAAATATTTCCAATAAATGAAGTTTGCTTACACATAGTTCATCATGATAAGTATCACAAATGGGTGAGAAGCCTTTAAATATTGAATTTTAGCCTGCAGAGTAGTAAGTAATGCATTTAGGAAGACTTGTGTTCTTTTGCAAGGGCCTTATTGTCTCAGTTTTTACTTTAATGATACATCACTTATGCATATTCTATTTTTATTTCATTTTTTCCTGTTTTCTCCAAGGTGAGCTTTAAAGGTCCCTGTCTTACTTGCCTTCTCATTTGTAAAATGTGTTGCTCACAGATGAGTTCTTAGAATTTGATTTTCCCAGTGGCATCTCTGTTATCATTGTAGCTATTTTCCTCTCAGGATCTAAAAGCTGAACTGAACCAAAACTGAATCTCCCAGGGTCTGATTTTTGGAAGAGCATGTCCCTATTTCACAGCATTATTTGTTTGTATTTGTGTCTTTTTCTGGTTTCCTTAGTTTTTGTAGTCTCTGTTTTCTGAGGAGCACTGAATTCCTTGGGTTGGTTTTTTTGGGAGGATTGNTTTTTTTTTTTTTTTTTTTTTTTTTTGTGGCATTCTCTTAGTCTTGGATTCAGGCTTTTGTTACACGGGCCTCATGAATAATCTTAATATGCTTTTGCTGTAATTAACAGCTGTTTCCAGTGCCTGAGACAAATGCCAAGTGGGCTCCTTTCTGGAGGGTGTTTGGTGTTTGTTTGCAGTACAGACAGGGATAAACACTCTGGTTTTCCCTCTCCTCCCAGCTGGGCCACCCCTCCTTGTGGGGAGGCCACTGCCACTCTGTGCCCATTTTGTTCTGCACTGCCAGCATCTGGGATCTGGGAAGAGGAGTCAGAGTTTGGGCTGTTGGTTGGGGTTTTTTTAGTTCAGGTGTGACTGACCTTGCTGAAATCTCCAGAGAAAACAAGGCCTCAAGTCACTGTGTATTTTGGGTTCAGATTTAACAAAGGTGTCCAAAGTCAGCCCTTCTGGAGGGAGCCAGTTCTTGGATCAGAATAAGCTGCAATCCTTGTGCCAGGAGCTATCTTGTGGTTGTGGAGCATTCCCTGACACCCTTTATCCATTTATCCCTGGAATCCCATGGTCCTGGAACATTCCCTGACAACCTTTATCCCTGCCATCCCTTGTTCCCAGTCTGTTCCCTCACACCCCTCATCCCTGCCATCCCATAGAAGCAACAATTCCTCTTCCTTTGCAACCTACAGGAAAAAGCTCCATTAGTTTGGGAGTGTTAGTTTGCATGAGTGAAACGATTTTTTACTTAGTCTGTGGGAGGAACTTGGAAGAAGCTATTGGAGGAAGAGCTCCTTTCCCTGGTGGTTTTTCAGCCCCAATTTAGGGAACCTCAACTTGTTCACCTGCAGGGATGAGTTTCCTGCACACTGTGTTGTCTCCTGGCAGCTCATCCTGTTGTGTAGGTCCACCTTACAGGGAAATCCCTTCTCCTGTCCTGCTGGGTTGCTTTCAGTTTTTTGGGCAGTTTTGATCTCTTGACTGTCAGCAGTGTCTCTGCTGAGCCTTGGTGGGGGCAGGCAGAGCTGGGAGTGCAGTGGGAGCTTCCTGCAGGCACAGAGGCTGCTGCAGTGGGAGCCTGGTGCTCATACAGAGCTCCCCCAGCTGTGATTTTGGTGTGAGATGATTCTCTTTTCCCCACACAGGCATCTTTGCTTACCTGAACTACCATGTGCCCCGCACGAGGAGGGAGATCCTGGAGACCCTCATCAAGGGGCTGCAGCGCCTGGAGTACCGGGGCTACGACTCTGCAGGTACCTGTCTGAGCTCTTGGCAATCTGGGCTTGAACTCATGGCTCTCCTGTGACTGTCAATGCTTTCTGCTACCTCTGCTTTTGAATACAGACTGCATGTGCCTGTGCTCAGAGGTTTGGATTAACTTCAATATACAAATTTCTATAAGCATTCTTGATTTTTTTTCCCTAAGGCTTTTAAAAATACTGCAAAGGTGACAGAAGGAAAACAGTTCTAATCTAAGGGGTTTCTTGCCTTTATGTGGCAGGCCAGCTTTTGGAGAAGGGCTTAAAGGGGCTCAGGAAGAATCAAAAAGGGCAGAATTTGTTTACATAAAATACTGTAATGACGTCTGCACTTGACCCTCTTTCTCTGTGTTCCACGGTGGGGTTTAGGTGTGGGACTGGACGGCGGAAATGACAAAGACTGGGAAGCCAATGCTTGCAAAATCCACATTATCAAACAGACGGGGAAAGTGAAGGCTCTGGATGAAGAGGTTCACAGTAGGTATCTCCCTTTCCTCCTCTCACCTAGTTTGTGTTTTGAATATCACTTGTTTTACCCACAAACACGAATTTCCAAGTAACTTGTGTGTAAAGAGCCAGAGGTGTAAATGCTCAGAGATGAGCTGTGAAGATCATCCCTGTGATCCTGCTGATCCTGTGGTTGCTGATGTGAAGTTGCAGAGAAATCCTGATTTTTCCAAGACAAATGAGTTGCATCCTACTAAAGTAAAATAGACCTGAAATCCATTGTGGAAAACAGATTCCAAAAAGCAAAACTCCAAAACGAACAACCAAAAAACTCCTTGAAATAGGGATAGAGGAATTAGCAGGAGAAATTATCAAGACCTAGAGTTTGGGCAGAAGGCGAGATGCTGTAGGAACCTCCCCTGCTGGGTTTTAAATGTTCCCATGCAAGGCTTGTCCCAGCTGGAGCCATCCGTCCTGTGGGGCTGGGCTCTGCAGTGGCTCCAGGAGGGCACTGGTGTGTGTCACTGTCACACTGGTGGGACTGCAGGCACCCAGGGCTTCTGCATCTCTTTCTGCTTCTTTTTGTTCCCTTTATTTAAACCTTAATTCATTAAATCTGAGCTCAATGCAAAGATGCACAAAGTTGTTGGGAGTTTAATACAGGCTGTGTGAGGGTGGGGAGATGCTTTTCAGAGCAGTCAGGATCTCAACTTCACAGTCAGAAGCTGCTGTGTTGGTGTAATTCAAGTCTTTTCAACCCATTCTTGTGTTCACCTGAGCTGCAGAGTGCTGAGTGTCCCAGAGGGAGGTGGGTCAGTCTAATCTTAGTGTGGAGCCAGAAGGCCCAGATGAGCTGGGGTGTGTGGTACAGAAATAGGAGATGGACAGAGGGTTCCTAAAGGGAGGTTTGCCTGTTTAAGAAACAGGATACAATTTTCAAGAGATTGTGGAAACACTTGTGGAGTAAGAGGAGTATTTTTTTCTGAGAACTGTTCATGCTTGTGGTAGACTTTGGAGAGACAGGGGTTAGGGATGCATGAATAACCATGGTGGTGTGCAGGCTCAGCCACGGGTAACAGGATGGCAAGGAGCACCCCTGAGGTGCTCAGGGTTAGATTCTTATTTAAAGGTTACTTTTTGTTTTGGAGGAGCGATGAATGCAGGACTGTTTTCTGTGTGCGTCTGCCCTGCCCTGAAACCCCTTGAGGTTTTGGTCAGCCTTGATGATCCTAAAGGTCTTTTCCAACCTTGACAACTCTCTGATTTGGTGTCCTGTGGGATATGCTGGCCCTGTCAGCATTGCCGTCCTGACCTGGGGTATGGACAACCCCTCAGGACTAAAACTTTCTGTTGCAGAGCAACAGGACATGGACCTGGACATCGAGTTTGACGTTCACCTGGGGATTGCCCACACGCGCTGGGCCACGCATGGTGAGCCCAAGCCCGTGAACAGCCACCCTCAGCGCTCGGACAAGAACAATGGTCAGTGCCTTCCTCAGCTCCCCCAGCCCCTGGAGCCCTGGGGAGTGCTCCTGTCCCCTCTGTGTCCCGGGAAGGGGGCTGGATGCGGGCACTGGGCTCTTTCAGGCCGTGGTGCTGAGCCCAGCTGTGGTGAAGCCACAGGGCTTGGTTTGGCTTCCAGGCACGGAGAAGTGAGGGATCCCAGGGCTCCCAGGAGGGCTGGGGTGGGTGCCCAGGGCTGCGCTGGGTGTGTGGGCACAGAGCAAGAAGCAGAAGACAGAAGGAAATGAGATTGTGAGAATTTCCTGTTCTTTGGAATGGAATTCCGTAAACTTTTTGCTCCGAATCCCTGCTGTAGGGAAGGAGGTTGGTATGCCTGGGGCTGTCACAGTGTGGGCTGTGCTGGCTGTGGCCGCCCAGGGGACAGCAGTGCTCAGCTGGCAGCAGCAGCAGCAGGGAGTTCATTGCTCCCAGCAGGATGGAAGCTGCCAAGTGCTCAGGTGCCTCCAGAGGCTTTGCAGGGTCTGGGTAGCCCTGGTGCCACCCAGGTCACTTTTACCCCCCCTCCCACCATTCTCAGCCATGCCAGGGGGCAGAGCAGGGAGTGGCAGCAGGAGGTGAAATGTGCTTTACTCTGCTGAGGGCCTGTCCCTCAGTGACATGAATGGGTTCTGCTGCCAGGCTGGGGCTGGCATGGGGCTGAGCAGGGCCTTTCCTCTGTCCCCAGAGTTCATCGTCATCCACAATGGCATCATCACCAACTACAAGGACCTGCAGAAATTCCTGGTGAGTGACCCCTGGGGGGTGAGACCCTCCTTCCTTTCCCACTCTCCTTCGCTCTCACAGCCTTCCCAGCTCACTCCCCCTCTTGTATTCTCACTTTCATTTCCCATTTACATTCCCCACTCACCCTGTTCCTTCACTCACATTGCTCCACTCACTCCTCACTCATCTCTGACAGAAATTTCTCCACTCACATTTCCTCTCACCTCCATCCATGTTCCCCCACTCATATTTTTGCACTCCCACCCATATTTGCACTCCCACTCCTTCCCTTGCATTCACAGACTCTCCCATTGTGTGAGGACATTCTCACATTTACATCCCCCATTCCCTCCCTACCTCACTCCCACTCCCCTCATTCTTCCACTCATATTCTGACATTCACACTCACCACCCTGATCACACCCCCCAACTTCCACTCCCTTCTCATCCCCCACTCGTTCTCCCACTGAGACTTTCCCACTCAAGCCCCCTCCCTGTGTCTGTCCCACCCTGACTCCCCCTCACATTCTCACACTCACTCCTTTACTCACACTCCTCCACTTCCCTCACACTCCCACTCACTGCCCTCTCCTCCTCTCCTCATATTCTTGCAGTTTAAAAGGCAGGAGGGGTGGAAGGAAAGTGTGGGAAGAGGAGAAAAAGAAGGAAAAAGGAAAAGCAGGGAGGTAAAGGAAGAGGAAAAGCAGAACAAAGGGTGGGAGAAAAGAGGGAAAAAGAGTAAGAACAACTGCAGTATGGAAGGGTAAAAGGAAAGGAAAGAAGGAGAGGTGGGAAAGAAAAGGAAAAGCAGGAAAAAGGAAAGGCAAGAAAAAGGGAAGGAAAAGGAAAGTTGAGGGAGGAAGGCAGGAGCAAGGAAAAGGAAAAGCATGAGAAAAAGAGGGAAGGAAAAGTTAAAGGCAAGGTGAAGGAAAGGCAGTAGTAAAACCAAAGAAAGAAAAGGTGGAAAGGAAGGGAAGGAGGGCAAAGCAAGGTGGAACGGGAGGCAGAGGGCTCATCACCCACACGGACTGTCCCTGCAGGAGAGCAAGGGCTACGACTTCGAGTCGGAGACGGACACGGAGAGCATTGTCAAGCTGGTCAAGTACATGTACGACAACCGCGACAGCGACGACATCAGCTTCTCCACGCTGGTGGAGAGGGTCATCCAGCAGCTGGTAATGCTGGGGGCTAGGAGGGACAGACAGCCCAGCCCAAAATAACCCCTGCAGCACCAGCCATGCCACTGCTGCAGGATGCCCACGTGCTAAGGCGTGGTTTTGTCTCCCCTGCCCCTGACTGTTCATCTCAGGTGTTCGGTTTTCTTCAACACTTGTCAGTATTCATCTGGGAAATGTCTCAGTCCTTGGGCAGCACCTGGAGGCTGCCAGCCCCTGGCTGGGGTGGTGGGAGCAGGGAGGGAGCTGGCCCGGAATAGTCTGTGCTGCTTCCAGGCCTTCCCAAAGCTCCATCCGGGATTGCTGCTGACCCCTGGTGGGAGCTGCTCTGCCTCCACTGCCTGGTCGTGTGCAGGAGCAGGATCCACCACAGTTCACTCTCACTCCACAGCACCTGCTTCAGCTGGGTTTTCATGGTTTACCTGCCAGGAGCTGTTGTAGCAGCAGGCGAAGAACTCATGTTGCTGGCAGGTTGTGGCACCTCACCTGAGCAAACACCGTCAAGTTTCTTTTAGCAGAAGTTTCTTTTAGTGCTTCTTTTAGCAGATCTTTGCCTCTGTAGGCCCTGTCACTGCACCCTGAGCTAAAGCAGGAGCCACCTGGATAACCAAGGGAGTCTGAGTGTCTCTCCAGGGGTTCAGGAGACTCATTCAGTGGTTGAGGATGTGCTGCCAGGCTCAGGGGAGGGATGTCCTTCCAGGATGGGGGCTGGAGCTACAGGCAGTTCTGGAAATCTGTGAGACCTCTTTGGTGTCTGTTCTGTGTCCACAGAAACACAGGAGCAGTTTCTGTTCTGGGAACACTGAAACAGTGCCTGGGCCTCAGCTGAAGGGATAAACAGTTTGTTGCTCTTGTTGCAGGAAGGTGCTTTTGCCCTTGTGTTCAAGAGTGTTCATTACCCTGGACAGGCAGTCGGTACCAGGTGAGTGTTGTCATGGGAGGGAACATTCTTGCACCCTGTTACTTGTTTTTGTGCCCCCAAGTTAGAAGATTGAGTAGAGATTGTTCTCATCACACTGTATATACTGGGGAGAGGGTGGTTGTTGCTTTTAATTTCCTTTCTCTTGTTTTCCATCTATCATAACAGAAAGTTCCCAGAAATATTTTGGAAATTTCTTACTGACCAGCTGTACCACACCTGGTCTAGAACAGCTTTGTTTTGGTATCCTCTGGTTATGATTTGAAAGGAGATGATTTTACCTTTTCCTTTGTGCTTGCCCTTGTGGCAGCACTTGGACGAGTCCTCCACTTGGCCTGGAATTTGGGCCAGCCTTGTGTTCAGGTTTCCTATCCCACTTTTAAACACCAGAATCAGCTGGGGTGGTCTTGCTGGCGTGGAACTTCAGTCCCCAAACCTGTTTGTAAGAATGTGCAGTGAGGAACAGTCCCTGGTTCAGGTGTGCAGTGACTCTGGAGAAGTTTGTCTAACCCTAGTGCAGGTTCCTCTCATGTTCTTTATCCTGTGAATCTTTCTGTGTTTGCAGCAGCAGCAGCTGCTCTGGAGGCTCTGGCTGTGCTCTGGTGCAGCTGAGCTGCTGCTGGGGGGCAGGACCCATGGGTTGGGGTGTCCCCAGGAGCTGAGGCTGTCCTGTGTCCCTGTCCCTGCAGGAGAGGCAGCCCCCTGCTCATCGGTGTGCGCAGCGAGCACAAGCTCTCCACCGACCACATCCCCATCCTATACCGCACAGGTGAGTGGGGAGCAGATCCCCTGGGACCCCAGGGCCTGGGCACACCCAGCTCACACCCAGCTGTGTGCTCTGAAATACAGCTGGAAATTGGAAATGAAACCGTTGTGAGAGATGTTTTTTTAAAAGCAGGTTTTTAACCACGTATTCTACCCACCATGTGCCTCAAGTTGGCTTCTAGTGTTGTAATCAAAGCTTTAATGTCCATTTACTGCAAGGAAAATACATCTTAGTGTAGTAGAATAAAGTATAGTCATGGAGTGGTTTGGGATGGAAGGGACCTTAAAGTCCATCTTGTTCCAGCCCCCTGCCATAGGCAGGGACACCTCCCACTGCCCCAGGGTGCTCCAAGCCCTGTTCAGCCTGGCCTTGGGCACTGACAGGGGTGTTGGAATAGTTCAGTATAATAAGTTAAACAGTACTGTTGAACTGCAGTCTCTATTCTGTGTGTGGCATGATGGCATTTGTGAGCCTGGTGGTTTTCAAGAACAAAGATGAGAGGGCTTGGCTCTGTCACAGGCCTTGCCAGTCCCCTGGCAATGTCACACACATTGCCAGTCCCCTGGCTCTGTCACAGGCCTTGCCTCTGCTCCCCCACATCATCAGTAGAAACTGTTACCCTCCGTGTGACAATGTTCATGTTGTGTGTCCATCGTGCTCTCACACATGTTCTACCACCACAGATGCCTTTGAAGATGAAAAGTGGCCAAGGATTACTCTGTAATTCACTGTTGTCAGAGGAGTCTGAGTCTGTTCAGTCCCTGGGATGTGGACTTGTGTTCTGAGCAATGCAGGGATCCAAGGAATTGCTGCCCTGTCCTGCTGCTTCCTAACAGTAGCTGCTGATCCCGTGCTGCAAGAACCAGTCCCAGAAGCTTTGCCTTTTGATTGGATAATTAGCACTAATATTAACGTATTTATGTAACAGTGTATTTTTTTACTGATTATCTCAAGTTTGGTTTGTTTTTTTTTCCAATTGCACTTCCAGCCGTACCATCTATGGATCATTCTTTTGATGGAATATCCATAAAAATGGAGGAAGGTGCCTACCAGAGAAAAGCTAACACTTGAAATTTCAGACAAATCCTCCAGTTCCTTAGGAAAGGAATCATAAATGGGGCCAAGATGCATTGTGTTTTTAATATGTGGTTATTGCTTTCCAGTAGTGACGTGAAACTCGTGGGAGAATCAAAGTTCCTTCTTGATCAGAAACACCACGAGCAACACCCAGGAAAATCCACCCATCCCATTTCAAATATTGGGACATAATGCTCAGCATATGTGCAAAAACTAATGACAGTGCAGGTTGTACTGAGTGTTCCTGCAGGTCTGGCTACACAAGGAAACTGTGTTTCCTTAAAAATAACAATTACCTTAAAAAGAAACCCCTAAAGCAGGAGGCTGCTGCTAATCCTAATGCAAGCACTGCCCAAAATTCCTTCTGGAGTTTGGGTTGTCAGAGCTGTGTCTTCCCTGCTCAGACCACGGTGTGAGTCTGAGCTGCAGCCTCTGGTGGCAGCTCAGAGGTTGGCCTGAGGCTGGAACTTCCTTCCCCTCTTCATTTATCAGGGGAACCATCTGTTACTCACTTGAAGTGCTTCAGAGCCAAGCCCTCACATGATGGGATGAACCAAGCTCACATCTGAAGCAGGAGAGCCCTTTTCTGTGAGGGGGAGGTTCTGGTTGAATCTGTAGAATCTGTAATGATCTGCAGAATCTGTAATGCAGGAAAGCAATGAAACATAATAAAGCCAATGCAGGGAAATGCTCTATTTTGAGAAACCAAATTTGCATGTTCTGATCAGGTCTGGGTGCTTCTGTGGGGAGTGGCCACTAACAGCTCTGCTCTGTCCCTTCTCAACACCAAATCAATCTGTCCTGTCTCAACTCCGCCACAGAGGCATTGTTTTCCTCATTGACTGACTTCATAACTGGACTGGAAAGCTCTAATTCACTGGCTGAGCGATTTTTCACCGAGTATCAACATGAAAGCAGTATTTTTCCTTTACATTTTCATCTGCAGAGTGGAAGTCAGAACACCATGAGCTTTACTTGCATCACTGAATGAGATCAGTGTCTAGTAGGTGAAACAACATCAGGATTATGCAATAAATATAAAATGGAGTAACTTCAGTTTTACTGTTCTTCCGCAATAGTCCCATTTTGGGAGATAAGCTGATTAATCCACCCCCACCCTCCCTATACCCTGCACAATGGCTGGCAAATAATTTTGCTGGAGGCTGGTGCTGAGCAGTAGGTGTTGGGTGCCTCATCTGCGTCCCTGATGAGCTTCACCACTAAGAAGCAGTTTGGAGGAGGAGGAGGATGAGACAGTATTGGGAATTGCCAGAGTACTCCAGACAGGGTTCTTGGTGAAACACTGAACTTCTAGGACAGATTTTCCAAAGCTGACTCTCGGTCCTGTGTCCTCCAGCACTACTGGACACCTCCCTGGCAGCAGCACAGGTCTGCTTTTCTGATCAGGATGAGGTGCTTGTGTTTGGTAGTGCAGGAACAAGGCTGAGCTCTTAATCCTGGATTTCCTGAGCTGTGTCTGAGCAGTGAGCTCAGCCAGACAGAAATAGGTTTGGGTTCCACCTGCTTGGGGAGCAGAGTGGGCACACGGGTAGCAGCTCTGAAAGAATTTCCCCAGTGCTGAGAATAACAGATGAAGAAAGAGCAATGCTGCTCCATTTCTGAGGGCTCAGGAGAGTCTCACTAGAGAGGAACATGGGAGAAACTTAAAATGATCAGCAGGACAGGTTTAATGGGGAAATGTGGGGAAGTGTGGCTGCTCATAAAGCACCTTGAATTCTTTGCCAGTGGAGCCACACAAAACTTTAATTTGGATTTTTTCCTGATGTTTTCCTCTAAACTTAAAACTGCGTTGGTAATACACCTGCAGACTTCATAAAAAGCAATAAAACTATTGCAAGCCAACTGAGGATGGGCACAGCAGCACAGTACTGCTGTTCTGTTTGCTGTGCCCATCTGTGGACAGAAAAATAGTGCTTCATGTTGGTACTGTGCATTGGGGCCTCTGCTGGGTGTCACCTGTGCCCAGGTGTGTCACCTGGGCACCCCTGACCCTCCTGTCTCCTAGGGAAAGACAAGAAGGGGAACTGCAACCTGTCCCGAGTGGACAGCACCACCTGCCTCTTCCCTGTGGAGGAGAAAGCTGTGGAATATTACTTTGCTTCTGATGCCAGGTAGGCTTTTCCAGCACCTCTGGTGTGTGTAGAAGTATCCTGTTTGAAGCTCTCTTGAACAAGAGGTGGGGAGGCTCTGGTTTCTTTGTGAATAAAGTAAATTGTGTGCATGTGGCCATTAAAAATACTAACCAAAACAGAGTTTCTGTTAAAGCAATGAGCACTGGCCTTGGAATAGAGTGTTACCATTCTTCAGGCTCATCCGTTGGTAAGATTTCCCAGTGTTAGGGAACCTGAGAGAGTACTGACCTAAATTAGCAGATGCTAATTATGAGGAGAATTGTGTTGATTCTCCAGGGATCTCT
Source organism: Rhabdornis inornatus (assembly GCA_013397075.1). Lineage (NCBI taxonomy): Eukaryota > Metazoa > Chordata > Aves > Passeriformes > Rhabdornithidae > Rhabdornis > Rhabdornis inornatus. The sequence goes on along the minus strand of VWZS01008190.1, from coordinate 111,741 downwards.
GCACACGTGCAATTCTTCATCATCAGAGGTGGTATATTGTAATCCCCGAGGAGTGAGGAGAGACTAGCAGCCTTAGCAGAGGTTTTGGGATTCTGTGGTTCTAGAGGAATGTAAAAATACAGCTGTGGTTGACTTCTGCAGCTCTTTGCATCAGAGAATTATGGAGATTCTCAGGACACCTCGATGTGTTCTGGTTTTAGGGCTTTTCAGTGACACTCCAGGGAGTGCTGCTGAGCAGATCTCAGGTGCTTTAACAGGAGACAAAGCTGTTTCTGTTTTTACAGATGGGCAAAGTGAGGGACAGGGAGGGACAGTGGCTTATCCCTGGGAAAAGCAGGGGAGGAACCTGTTCTGTGTTTGAGCAGCCTGTGCCCCAGGGCAAATCCCTGTCCTCCTGCCCTCTTAGCTGCAGCCAGATCCCACTGCTGCACATGCTGCTTTGTCTGAGCAGTGCAGCTTCTCCTTAGAGAGGCCCTGAAATCAATGGTGAGCTGGGTGGCAAAAATCTAGTTCCACCGGCAGATGTGCTTGACAGGAATGACCCGACTGTAACAGAGGAGGAAATTCTCAGCTCCGGAGCTGTGTGTGGGGTGATGGGAAGGGCTGCGCTCCCCAGAGCAGGCTGTGATGCCCCCTGTGTCCCCACAGTGCTGTCATCGAGCACACCAACCGCGTGATCTTCCTGGAGGACGACGACGTGGCGGCCGTGGTGGACGGGCGTCTGTCCATCCACCGCGTCAAGCGCACGGCAGGGGACCACCCAGGCCGGGCCGTGCAGACCCTGCAGATGGAGCTGCAGCAGATCATGAAGGGTGGGTGAGAGTGATAGATAAGCGGAAAACACTCTGGAACTCGTGAGAAATGAGAGTTATAAAGTAGGTGTGCATTTATTCAGCACTGAGGTGCACGGGGATAATTCCTCCCAAAGCATGCACACTGAAATTTCAAACTCCTGCTCTATGCATTTCCTAAAAGCCTAGGATTACACAGTACACCCAATACATATTCATGTATTCAATACACCTAATACATATTCGTGTACTAGCCCCGCCTAGTCCCGCCTACCCTCACTTTGTATTCAAATGAACCAAAAGTCCTTTTGCACTTGCAGCTTCCCAATTCAGGGGTCATCGGGGGTCTCTGATGAAGGCTTCCAGACTCTTCATCGCACTTGAACTTTTCAACTTTGTCTCTGGAGCATGTGTCTTAGCCCTCTGGGCACATTCCAGACCTTGAGATTAGTTCTTACTGGTTTAAGGTTTTGGATTTATCACTTATCACTGGTAGCCTTGCACCCCTCACCCTGTTTGCAAGTTCTGGCTCCATTTATCACAAACCAGTCTGCCTCTCCTCTCGATTTCTGCAAGCATAGTAAGTGTCAAGCATGCCTCATTGTCTTGGTTTTCGATGAACTCTGCAATTCCCTGTCTCCAGAGCTGCTGGGGTCACCTGGAGGCTGCCTCAGAGTTGGAGTCACCTACTGCCATCCCTGCCCCAGTGGTGACAGGCTCTGCTTGCTGCAACTGAAGCATCTTCAGGGACAGAGGGGCCACAGCCTGGCCCAGTGCTGTGTCACCCTCATGGGGAAACAACTCCCTACATGTCATGTGTTGTAATAAATTATCTGGGCCTGCATTTTCTTAGTGCAGAAAAGCCAATTCTTTGTTCACATAACTAATTTTACATAGTTTTCACAAACCTCGTGTAACACCAATTGGCTATAGCTGATTTCTTACTTCCTCATTCATTGGTCAGAAGGTGATTTTGGGTGTACCTGAGCTAAGGTTCAGGTGTTTACATTTTTCCTTTATGGGTTCTCATGGAACAGATTCTCGTGTTTATGCAGGTGCTACTTGTTTTTCTCCCTCAGAATAGGTTGTTGTGTTGAAGAACTCTTAATTCCCAACATTGCTTTGCCTGGGAACTTGCAAGCTGCACTTAGAAGAAGTGACAGGCTAGTTTTGGCAATCTAGCAGAGCAAGGCCTGATTTCATAAGGCCTTTCTTTTATAACATTTTTTACCTATGTGCAGCATAGTAGGGCTTTCCTTCTAGTCATTGACACCTTACTGAGAATTGTGGGGCTGAGGGTTTTGCCTCCTGATTGGAGCCATCTGATTTTTCTAAGACTGACCCCTCACAAACTTGCCAGTCTGGATCTGCCCTTCACTGACACCTTCTAGAAACTTGAATCAAGCTCTCATCATGAGCTGATATTTTGGCAGAAAAAGTGGTATCGGTTTAATAGGCTTTGGCTGGTCCAAGCTTTTCCCTATCCCTATATATACAGGAAAAATGGCAATTTCCAGGAGGTAATTTAAAATTTAAGTTACTAGGAGGTAAAGTGTTCTAATTTGTTTTCTATCTTTCTTCATAGGTAACTTCAGCTCGTTCATGCAGAAGGAAATATTTGAACAGCCAGAGTCTGTTGTTAATACAATGAGAGGAAGGGTCAACTTTGATGACTACACTGGTAATTGAGCTTGGGCTCCCCTCACTCCTGACAGCTCAGTATTCAGCAGTTACTCAGGGTGGCTACAGGGGAGGAAGTGGCTAGAGGTGATGGAAACCTTGCTGGTATGAGATGAAGTGTGTGTCAGAGCCTCCAGAATTCCACATGCTGGTGGAAGGTCCCATTTTGTGATGGTTTTTTGGCACAGTGGGTGATGGGGATGCTAACATGCTGTTAGCAGCAGTGATCTTGGGAACTTCTCCTACCTGGCCACTCTGATCTTGATCTCTGATCTTGCTCACAGTGAACCTGGGTGGGCTGAAGGATCACATCAAGGAGATCCAGAGGTGTCGGCGTTTGATCCTCATCGCCTGTGGCACGAGTTACCACGCAGGAGTGGCAGTGAGTGCTGGGCTCTGGAGCCTGGGCTGGCCTCAGTGCCAGAATCAGAGAGTGTGGTGGGCTGCAGGGACCTTAAAGCCCATCAGTGCCACCCCTGCCACAGGCAGGGACACTTGTCACTGTCCCAGGTTGCTCCCAGCCCTGTCCAGCCTGGCTTTGGACACTGCCAGGGATCCAGGGGCAGCCACAGCTGCTCTGGGCACCCTGTGCCAGGGCCTGCACACCCTCTCAGGGAAGAATTTTGTCCTAATAATCTCATCCAAGTCTACCCTTTCTCAGTTTAAAGCCATTCCCCTTTGTCCTGCCACTCCATCCCTTGTCCCAAATCCCTCTTCAGCTCTCTTGGAGCCCCTTCAGGCACTGGCAGAGGCTCTGAGGTCTCCCTGGAGCGTGCATGGAGTATGCCAAGCAGATTAAGGATTGATTTCAGGTTAGGGATTGATTCTTGACCTTAATCAGTTTAAGAGTAAGCAAGTGCACACAGGTGAATGAAGGAGGACCCTTGTGAAAGCTGCAAACTCTAGACTCAGTTCACAGCAACAGCAGGAGGAAGTAAAAGCTGATGAAGCTGAACTTGGGGAAGTGATTCCTGTGACTTCCATGGCTGTGGAAGGCTTTGGAAAACAAAAGCTGCTCTGTTAAGAAAGGCAGCTGGCAGGGGAGGGACGATGCAGGAGCAGAATGCAAACGGGCTGCCAGGAGCCAGGTGGGGTCCAGGCTTGGCCTGGATGCAGGGGGTGGTTTGAGTTTTTCAGGCTGCAGTCTGATGCACACACAGGATACCCGGCATTGCATAATTTATATGGAGGGTTACATAATAAGTGAGCCTTACTGAAGAAAAATCGCCATTTGAGGGAGGAGTTGGCCTCACAGGCTGGTGGTGCTAAGGAAAGCAAGGTTGCTTCTCCCAGGGCTTGTTGGTGACTTGAGTGTGGGCAATACTGAGTAATTAAAGTATAATCCAGCACTGATTTTCACGTAGGGTTTTAACAGTAATATTTTCCAGTGTGGCAGCTAGAAAGCTTTTTTTGTGCAAACCCCTGTTTTTATAACTATGATGTAATACCTGATTGCTGCCCCTCCTTGTGCCAGACCCGCCAGGTGCTGGAAGAGCTGACTGAGTTACCTGTCATGGTGGAGCTGGCCAGTGACTTCCTGGACAGGAATACCCCTGTGTTCAGGGATGATGTCTGCTTCTTCCTCAGCCAGTCAGGTACGGGCTCCCCTCCCACCCCTCACTCCCTGCTGCCCAAAATTGAGGGAGGAGGCAGCAGGGCCCAGGCTGGTGCCTGTCTGTGGGATTGTGTGTGATGTGAGTGAGGGTGCACACTCAGGTTCCAGGGCTGGCAGCACCAGGGAGGTTCTGCTCCCTCCCTCTGCAGCTGCTGCAGGCCTCCTGGGGCTGACAGGAGTTTTATTTCCTTTCTTTGCATCAATCAACAGACTGCAGAGTGCTGCTGAGCTGGGGAGGAAGGCAGCTCCACTGTTCTCTGGAACAGTTTGTGTTCTCTAGTTAAAGCACCACCATATGGTGGATTGGAGCCACAGAAGAAATGAAACTCTGACATGAATAACAAAAAATCCAACTAACTTGGAATGGAGTGGGAGATAAAATAATTTATATGAGGTATTTCATATTTTCAAGGACAACTGCAATACAAAACCACTTTTTTTCCTCCTTAGTTGCATTTCATGTTTTCATGACTGATCTTCAGCTGGGACACTAAAACCAGTCAGCACTTTGACTCCACAGGTTAAGACACCCTTTTGGGAGCAATTCTTTTCTTCTCTGTAGTGACTTTTTTCTTCTCAGCGCCAAGTGTCTAAGAATATCCTCTCTGTGAGGGGCTCAGGGTCAGGTTCTCCCTGGGGTTTTTGTGTCTCTTAGAGCCAGTCCTGTCCCAGTCTAACAGGGAACACTCCTGAGGGCACACAAGGGGCTCCATCTTTCCCTGAAGTGTTGGATGTGGCAAACTAACAAAGATTTTCCTGGAACCTGAGTTTGCTCATCAGGCAGTGCAAACCCAAAGTAAACAGTGAGCTCGAATAACTTGCTCCCTGCACCCATAAATCTGTTTTTAGAGTAGAGTCCCACCCTGCACATCTGGCTTTGAGTGGAGCACTGTGCAGGACAGGTTTGGGCACTAAGGAGAAAGGCACTGACCTCACCTGGGGGGTTTTGCCCTTTCCTGTCACCTTGCACGTGCAGGAGTGCTCAGAGCTGTGTCCTTTCAGGACAAAAGCAAACTGGTGACACGAGCTGCAAGGCACAGCAGCTTCCATTCACAGCCCATCTCTGGAGCTCAGCCCATGAGCAGCTCAAGACATCCCTGAAATCTTTCCCCCCCTACCTCCCTGCCCAGGTGAATTTTTACTAACCAGGAAAACAAATGAAGTTGATTTTTGTTGAAGGGACAACCCTTGAACTGCCTTTTTTCAAACCATAGCAGAACACTGGCTTTCCCTTACACCAAAGACTGCAGATGGGTTTTGTGTTTTCTGGGTGTCTCTGCCCTGTGGTTAGGGTTCAGACTCAGTGTGCTGGGGCTGAAGTGGCTGCTGACACTTCTGTGGCTTGCAGGGAGCACAAACCCCGGGGCTCTGGTTGGGGAGTTTGTGCATTTCCCACCTGCAGTGGCAGCAGCGCTGAGCACCCATCCTTGTGTTCCCCGTGTTCCCTGTGCTTGCCTGTGTTTCTCTTTGCTTCCCTGTGCTCTCTGTGCTTCCCTGTGCTCCCTGTGTGTGTTCCCTTTGTTCCCTGTGGTTCTCTTTGTTCCCTGTGCTTCCCTGTGTTCTCTGTGCTTCCCTGTGTGTTCCCTGTGCTTCCCTGTGTGTTCCCTGTGCTCCCCTGTGTGTGTTCCCTGTGCTTCCCTGTGTGTGTTCCCTGTGTTTCCCTGTGCTTCCCTGTGCTCTCTGTGCTCCCCTGTCCTTCCTTGTGTTTCTCTGTGCTCTGTGTGTGTGTGTTCCCTGTGCTCCCTGTGTGTGTTCCCTGTGCTCCAGGGGAGACAGCAGACACTCTGATGTGCCTCCGGTACTGCAAGGAGAGGGGAGCCCTGACCGTGGGCATCACCAACACCGTGGGCAGCTCCATCTCCCGCGAGACCGACTGTGGCGTGCACATCAACGCGGGCCCCGAAATCGGCGTGGCCAGCACCAAGGTAGGCACAGCCCGACCCCTCCCTGCTTTATGGGGCTGTTCCTGCTCTGGAACCCCTTCTTGGCTGTGACAGAGCCCCCTGCTTACCTGCTGCTGCAGGCTGTGCAGCTACAGACCAGCAGCACCCTGACTGTTTTCTGTCCTGCAGCTTGCAGAGGCCTTTTGTTTGGGGTTCCTTAGAAAAATTAAATAATCGAAGGAAACTGCATTACACATTGAAAACAAATGGGTCTCAGAGGGAATGATTCCCTAAGAGGCCAGAATCCTCTTTGCCATTGTTTGTCTCGAGGCGCAGGCTCAGTTTAAACTAAGGTCAGAGATTAAAAATGAAATTAATAGACAAGATAATGGAAACTTTGTCTGCATGTAACTCCCTCACTGTCTCTGCTTTACCAAAGAAAATGGGATATTAAAACTGTACTTTTAACAAATGGGGGAATGGTATTTTACAGAAACCTACTATTTGTGTCCAGGTAACAGGATTATTCTGGCAGTGTGAGATACAGTATAAAATAACTTACTTTGCTGCCTTTCATTTTGGTGAAGTGCTTCTGCATGGTGAAATCTGCTTTGGTTTAGTTATATTTAGAGGCGAGGTGATGTCAATCTGTTACATGAATTCAGCCAAAAACCACATTTGAGTTTAGTAGCTCATTGGGGAATTTGATCATGGAAAATTCATGAGTCTCTTACAAGAAACTCTTGAACGAGCTGTTTGTCCCTGTTGTTTTCACATGGCCAACAGTTACAGTTTGGAGATAAATGACATTTTTTCTCTGATGATGTGGGGTGTTACCAAAGCTGTGCATATATGAAATAAAAACTTGAGAAGTTTCTGCCCTGAGGTTGCCCAGAACTTCATTTTGAGAATATTCTAAACAGACCAGGCATGTTAATGTGGCTGCTGGGTACTGTGGACTTCAGCCTCCAGCTGCACGAAGCAGAGCAGCTCCCATTCCACAGTGGACTCCTGCAGGCAGCATCACTGCAGCTTTTCTGGGTTCCTTCAAAGCCACTTCAATCTCCTCCAGTGCAGCCACATGGAAGTTTGTCTGGTCATTGCTTAGGAAGGGACAAAAATATCCACACCTTGATCTTACCTCTGCATGACTTCATGCCAGGCTGGCCCCAAGCCCTTTTCATAATGTTTGTCTTGCAAGGACCTCAGAGGCCAGACTGCAGCTCCTGTTGCAGTGTCCCTCAGGTGTCCCTGTGACCAGACCTGCCCTAGTAGGAGCCCTCCTGTCACCTGTCTGTGCAAGGATTGCCCCCAAAGGCAGGAACAGCTCTTACAGGCAGGGGAGGCATTCAGGAGAGTCTGTCCTTAAAGAAGGCAGGTGGGAAATCACAGCTGCCTTTGTGTTCCCTGAGTGTGGTCCAAAAAAATCCCAGCTGGTTGAGATTGGTTGTCATGGGCTTCCACCAAACATCTCCAGTCAGTGCCCTGCTCCTCTGCAGTCCTCTCAGGAGTCACTTGCAGTAAAGGAGGACATGGGCATGGTCACAAAATAGGGTTTAGGAGTCACCAGGAGAGCTCAGAATAAAAAACCTTGGTTGTTGTGTCTGAATCTCCTGGAGGATGAGGAGATCATCACGTGCCCCTGTTGAGATGTGCCCAAGTGAGGTTTGCCTTGTGAGCCCATGTTCATTTTTGCTTCTTACTTGGAATCAAAGCTTCCACTTGGAGTCACATTGAGAGCAAGGGCACAGCTGGGCTGAGGATTTCACCTGTTTGTGCAGCAGTGACATTTCTTGTGCCCCACACCAGGCCTACACCAGCCAGTTCGTGTCCCTGGTGATGTTTGCCCTGATGATGTGTGACGACAGGATCTCCATGCAGGAGCGGCGCAAGGAGATCATGAGGGGGCTCAAGGGGCTGCCAGGTGGGACCCTGGGCTTGGGGGGGGGGCAGCAGGGCTGGGGGAGCTCAGCAGGGCTGGGGGGGCCCAGCAGGGCTGGACCCTGGGCAGGGGGAGCTCAGCAGGGCTGGACACTGGGCTGGGGGGGCTCAACAGGGCAGGGGGAGCTCAGCAGGGCTGGACTTGCAGGGAGGGGCTGGGGGGGTCAGGAGGGTGGCGTGTAGGAGCTGCTGGTCCAGACGGTCGGGACAAATGGAGAGATCTCTAAGGCAAGGTGTTGGAACTTGTGGTTTATTGCTAAGGGTGTGGGTGAAAGGGCCCTGTTTGGAGCTGCGAGCCGCAGCTCCGAGCAGGGCTGTGAGCAAGAGGGTGAGAGTGAGAGAATAAAAGTAAGAGAGGCAAGAGCAAGAATAAGAGAGGTAAGAGAGAGAGCAAGAAAGCGAGGTTCCCGTTACAATACACTAAATCTTCTTCTGTGTTGAATATTCTAGTTTTCACTAACCAATCTAATACAAGATACAAATCCTATAGCATTTGCGTACAGCCTATAAGAATCACTACATTACCATACTGTGTTACACTTTAAACCCTAAAAACTTTGGGTCCTCTTTGGACCCCTCTGCCAAACTAGCAAGGTCTTTTTCTGACCTTTGGACCTGTCTGCAAACAAAAGGAATTGTTCAATCACGAGGGGATTACTTCTCAGCTGGCCATGCTATTGTTTTCTAGTTGTTCAGTAACTAAGATTCGGTATCTCAAAGACAGCTTTCATTTCGATCTTGCTTGTAGTTTCCATATTCTCAAAATCTTTTGCCAGGCAATCATATTTGTAAGGTTTTCATTTTTCATCTTCCCCAACAGTGGCAAGGCTGTCACCATTCCTTGTAATCACCTTCCCTCAGGTGTCTCCAGGCCACCAAACTGGACCAGGAAATCTGAGCTGTGTGAGTGAGGGGTGCAGTGTGAGGCACACACACGAGCACACTCAATCTGAGTTCTTCCCCTTCCCTCTAGACTTGATTAAAGAAGTGCTGAGCATGGATGATGAGATCCAGAAGCTGGCCACAGAGCTGTACCATCAGAAGTCTGTCCTCATCATGGGACGTGGCTACCACTACGCCACGTGTCTGGAGGGAGCCTTGGTAAGATTTCTTTATTTAAAGCTGGCTCAGACACAGCCACAGACTTCAGACCTGAGCAACATCTGGCTCCAGGTGCAGCTGTAAGTGCAGCCATGGCTCTGGTGTGTTGGCCAGCACCGGGTTAAATGGAAGGCCCTGGCACAGGGTGCCCAGAGATGCTGTGTCTGCCCCTGGATACCTGGAAGTGCCCAAGGCCAGGTTGGACAGGGCTTGGAGCAGCCTGGGATGGTGGAAGGTGTCCATGCCCACTGGGATGGGTCTCAAGGTCCCTTTCCACCCAAACTGTGCCATGATTACAAATACCTGAAAGTCACTGTGACAGTGCTGAGGCTGCTGCAGTGGGTTGGAAGGGTGTATTTTCTGTGTTCACACTGGGACTGCTTTACTGGACAAACTGAGCACCCTAATAAATGGAAAACTGAGCTTGTACTTTCCAAACCCACATATTGCAGTTTTTGCATTTGAGGAGGTTGCTGTTGTTCCCAGTGCTGTTCCCCCCTGCCATGCAAACGTGTTCTCTTTGCCTTTGCCTGCCCAGTCAGGCTGGGAGGGTGGCTGTGGTGTCTGATGGAGAGTTCTGTGGGCTCTGATGCTTTGGTGGCACAGCTGGAAGTGTTGGTGGCTGCAAACAGCCCAGCCCAGGGGCACTGCTTGCATCTGGGTTTTTGGCTCGACTCATCTGCATCTGAGAGGAGCCAGAACTGAGTTTTACAAAGAGCAAGAATTCACAGAGATGGTTACAAAAACATTACAAAGTTGCTCAAAGTTTCATTCATTCCTTTTCCCCCTCTAGAAAATTAAAGAGATCACCTACATGCACTCAGAAGGGATCCTGGCCGGGGAGCTGAAGCACGGCCCCCTGGCCCTGGTGGACAAGCTCATGCCTGTGATCATGATCATCATGAGAGACCACACCTATGCTAAGTGCCAGAACGCTCTCCAGCAGGTCATTGCACGGCAGGTGAGGGCCTGGCAAGGTCTGCAGTGCTCCAGAAGTGATGCTTTTAATAGAAAAGTAGTTCACAGACACCCAGACCGTCCACTTTGGTGTCACTGCTCACATGTGAATTCAGTAAATACTGTGGGCATTTCAACAGCAGTTTTTGCAGCAATTGCAAAAGCCTGGCATGGTCTGTTTAACCCTCAGGTACCCCGCAGGGCTGCCCAGGGGATGTGAAGCTGTTTGCTTCTAAATAAAGCATTAAATTTTGCCACTGACACTCTGCATAGAAGCAAGGAAAGAACTTTCCAGATCTTCCCTTCAGCATTCCCCTCTGTTGCAGGGCCGGCCTGTGGTGATTTGTGACAAGGAGGACATCGAGACCATTAAGAACAACAAAAGAACAATCAAGGTTCCCCACTCAGTGGACTGTCTGCAGGGGATCCTGAGTGTGATCCCCCTCCAGCTGCTGGCCTTCCACCTGGCTGTACTCAGGGGCTATGATGTGAGTACAGCACTCCTTCCCCCCTCTCCTGTGTGCTGCTGTGTGCTGAGTGATGCTGCCAGCCTCGGGGGGGTCTCTGTGCCACTGCTTGAGCTGCTGCAGTGCCCAGGGCAGGGCCAGGTGTGGCCAATGCAGAACTGGGAGGAGGCCCAGGACATGTGGCCGAGTGTGGTGCATCTGAGCTGGGATGTGTGCCTGTGGTGTGGTAGGAGCAGCCAGGCTCTGGAGGGCTGTAGGGAGCTAAAGGGAGGGTGACAATCCTCAGAAGGGTGTTTGGCAAACAGTTTGGTGTTAGCTGTTTGATCTTAATACAGACACTGGCCTCCACCTGTTCTCAGTGACCTCTTACCACTGGAACCACGTGGACTAAGGGACTTGCTCCTTAGTTCTGACAGAGCAGTTGTAAGGAGTTGTGATTAAAGTTGTGGACATTTTTCTGCACTGCTTAGCCTAAATTAACGTGAGAATATGTTGGATTGTTTTCAGTTGAAACACAGGATAGACATTCCACACGTTACAAAGTTATACACAAACAAACAAAGTGTGTAAATACTCACAAGCCTGTTCTTTCTCCTCCCTTCTGCAGGTTGATTTTCCAAGAAATCTGGCCAAGTCCGTAACTGTAGAGTGAAAGATCATCTGAATCATAGGGGCAAAGGGGAATTAAATGAAAGACTTTTTTTGGTACCAAAATAACTCGATTTTAAAGCCCCCTAGGTAAATCTTATTTTGGTAAATCGTTGTTTGTGTATAAGATCACCATAATTCCATTACATTAGTGATTGTCCAATTGATTCCACATGCTATGTCAAATAGCTCTGGGTTTTTTTGATCAGTAGACTTCCATGAAAGATGTTAAATGGTTTCCTTAAAGATTGCTGAGTCTTCTAGGTAAGGGGCCCTCCACTTTACTCTGAGCTGATGTCATTGTCTCTTACCCAATGTGGCTCATTCCAGTCACTGATGAGAAACCTCTGAAGGAATTAATCAATGCCCTGTCATGCTCTCAGGCAGTGAAGCAGGACACCAGAACATACAACTGGAACAAGAGCTGGTACTGGTCATGCTTGTGCAGATATTTTACCAGTGAATGAAACTGCAGGCAAGCCTTTGGGGTAAATTCCTGCCTCAGGTGCAAAAGGGAATTCAGCTGAGCTGGCACAGACTCCTCCTCTGGGCACCTGGTAAATGTGCCAAGACTGCTCCAGGGGGGTTTTATCTGCCAAAAACAGAGCGAGTGACAATCTCATAGCCACAGTAGCCACGGCGCCGTGTCCCCAGCATGGCCAGTGGGACTGGGAGCTCTGGCTGCCCAGTGGGACTGAGGGCAAGAGGAGTGCCCAGAGCTCACTCATAGCTGCTGCCTGCTGCTCCTGGGGGCTGTCTGGGGCTTTTTAAAACAAGTGGAAGTTTTCCTCTGCTGAGGATTTTCCCCTTAAACTGAGGGGCACTGTGAGCACACCTGAGTGACCCAGCTGTGTGACACACCTAAAGGGGGTAAAAGGCTCCATAAACATGACAGAAATCAATACCTTGGTAATATTTCTATAACAAGCTTGAAGATAAAAAATGACACAGAAAATTTATCTTCAGGGCTCAAAACCTGACACTTTCAGAGTCATCAAAGGGCAGTTATTATGTATTTCCTAATGTGAAAAGGTGAATTTCCTCCCATCTTGCTGGGTTTTGAATTACCTTTACATAGGCACTGTAAAACCATGCCACAAGGTATAAAATGGTGCTGGTGAATATTTCAGGTCATTTACTGCCCCTGAAAAATGGCTTTAGCCAATGCAGTTCTTGGGGACTGCCCAGTGCCCTGCCAACCCCAGTTTCCCTGGCACAGTCACCCAGGCTGGTCCATGGCTGCCAATCCATGGCAGGTAATCCCAAAGGCTCTATGGCAATTCTGCTTTGTCTGAACCCACAGGGACTCTTCCACTTCAATACAGTGTCAGCTCAAGGCTCAGTTTCATTATGAAAATGAAATGTTGCGTGCCTCTCAAAGCCAGTGTATGTGTTTATTAATCTATCATATTCTGACTATTAATTTATGAACACATTGTGCTGCCAGTGTCTGTTTAAGAACAAAGTGGTAAATGCTGCATTTTAGTTCAGCAAATGCTGTGTGAGGCACTGCCCTGTGACAGCTGTGCCTCTGCCTAAACATGACCTATAGCCCTCCCTGCTTCACTGGAGGATAATTGTCCTTAGGGAAAAAACAAGGCTGCGCAATGCAGGGCTTGGTCCAGGCTGGCTCCCCCTGGCACAGGATGTGCAGTGTCCCATCCTTTGTTCTCAGAATGGGATCTCGTGAAGCAGCCCCACAAGGGAATGATTTGAGGCCCTTTTCCTGCGCCTGCAGCCAGCATTGCTTTTACCCTGCCTTGCACAGAGGGCTGCCCTGGGCAGGGGGACAGATACCCCTGTGAACACAAGCTGCTGCTCAGTAGAAGTTTGGTAGTGCAGGCTGTTACACGTTAGTGGAAGTTGTGTACCAAGAGGACCAAAGAGCAGGAGTGTGAGTTAGAAATGTCCAGTCTGACAGTGGAGCTGTAGGGGTTGTGCTGAGCTCTCTGGCTTTGTGCTGTGCCAGACAAATCCTTGTTCCTTGTAGCTGGAGGCACTGATGGGTCAGGGGAGCAGGCAGTGCCCACCCCCTCCTCCTGCCACAACTGCCTGGGTGTCAAACTCTGCCTGCCAAAACTGAGAGCTCAGAGCTGTTGCAGTAAGGCTGGTGGGTGCTGTAGGCTCAGTCCCAAAGGATGCTCTGGAGCACACCTGTATGAAGAATTCCTCTGCTGAGTGTGGCAGGGAACCTGTTAAGCATCTCCTTGTTGTTGTTGTTGCCATGCAGTGTGAAGTGAGAATGTACAAAGGACTCTTTTTAGCTTTCCTTACCTCATTTTGTTCACGTGTTGCATTTCAATGAAGAGATGATGTTTCTCTTTTCCTTAGAAAACTTTTAGGATGTCTCGTGGTATTTATTAACAGCCAGTCAGTCTTCTGCTCTCCCAAATGAATGTTTTGCTTACTGAGCCAGTGAAATTCTCTCCTTCCTCACTGAGGTGTTGAAAAATTCAGTAGCCCTGTCTCTAAAATTGAGCCACAGGTAAAAACAAAATACAAATCAAGGCCTTTGCCATCTAGAATAGCAGCTCTTATTCCTGCCCACTTTGGCCACAGTTTATTTTGTTGTGAGTAACTCTGTTCCTTACCTGCAGAGACTCAAGAGGGAAGCCCTGAGGTCTTGGGGGTAATTGATATGGTAATTAAACCAAAGACCAGAGAGCTCCCAGCTCAGCACATTTCTGCTAGGCAGTTCTCAGACAGATTCCACACACATGGAAATTAAGCTGCACATGGAATATGCTGCAGCCAGAAAAGTTTTTTTCCTCCTGGCTCTGCTGCAGAAGGGCTGTGGGCAGTTTTCTGTCAGATTTGTCACAGCCAGCACTCTGTGCACGTTCTTACCAAGACCCCATCAGTGCTTGGGGCTGTCCCTGGGCAGGGCCATCTCCTGTGTGAGGTGGGGAGACCCTTCTGCCCAAAAAGCTGCCTGGACAACCCCCTGCAAAACACCACCCAGAGCCTTTCCAGCCACGTGGGATGGAGCTCGTGGGCCCCACACAGAACGCTCAGTCTGGAGCTTTAAGCCCAGCCCAGACACAGAGGTCTGCTTGAGCAGCAGAGTGAAGCCTCTAAAGGCACAAATCAGACCCACACCAGTGCAGAACTGGGCCTTTCCCCTCCCTGGCTGTCCCTAGGAGTCCTTGATGCCATGAGCAGGTGCCTGTGGCTGTGTTGGATGGAGGGAGGGACTGAAATTAAGTAGCTTAAGTAGCAGGTCAGTGTTTAGCTGTGGCTAATTTTAGATCCTACCTGAATGTACCAAACTTGCCTCAAAGCATGGAGTCCCTCCTCCTCCTCACAAGAAACAGGAAGAAGAAGAAGAAACAGAAGTATTTGGGTTAAAAAAAAAATGAAAAGGAAAGAAAACTCTTTGCCTTCAATTCAATTTTTGTAAATAGACATTTGAGTGGCAAACCCACGTTTCCTTCCTTGTAGATTCTCTGTGTCTGCTGTACATATCCAGCTGGCTTGGGTTGTGGGGACCAGACTGTACCGTGTTTCTGTTGTGTGCTGTATGCAGTAGATGTCTTACTTTTGTCTGTAGTGTTCTATAATTTGGGTTTTGTCTCTTTGCTTACTTTTTTTGTATCTCACCCTTTGAATAAAATCAAGTGCCCTACATTAAACAAATGGAATTACTGGTCTTTAGTTAAATCCATTGAGAACAGAGGTAACCCCTATGGAAGTTAAGGGCTGGATGTACAAGGCAGAAAACCTCAGGGCTTAACTTGGCCCTGTCCTGACCAGCAAGGCTATTTTCATGTCAGAGGTTCAGCCTGTATTTCAGTTCTCATGTTTCACCTGCCCTTTCCTAACTGTGATTTTTTCCTCTCTACAAGAAAGCCCATGAAATCCCCCTAAGGCAGAACTGTTTCCATATCTTAATTCTTATTGAATTACCTTATTTAATCACCACAGAGACAGCTGCAGTCAGCACAGCCCATACACGACCCATGCTCAGTGAGTGTAACTCACATTCTACAGCTGCTGAAATTCAGCTTCTTTTCCAAGGAGGAGCCTTGTGTGGGTGAGGCTGAGCTGGGACCACAAGGGTCAGGTCAGAGCAGTGCTGGGGGCTCAGGGCTAAAACACACCTGCCCGGCTTTTGAGGGAATCCCACTGTGACAAAACGCTGTCTGGAATTCCACCCTCTTCCTCTTGGATTCATTTCCTCAGGGATCTTCACCTCTCCAGGGCAGTAGCATCAAACTCCTGCCTTTATTTTCTTACATAAAGGCAGTGGCTCAGGCTTCTCCTCTCAAAGACCTTCCCTATACAAGAACCAGCACTGAAAGGTCCCCAGGCTCCTCTCTAGAGCTTGGAACTTGCAGTGTGGCCATGGGAGCACAAGGAAAGGTGGGAGCAGGACTCTGCACAGAAACCCTTCAACCCTGCACAGTTTGTCTTGTACAAGCTGATAAATAACAGGCACAAGCATTTGGTTTGAATAAATGGCATTACATTGACTGCTCCAGAGTGGTGGAGAAGCAGCACCTGTTCTGTTCCTTGTCCTGGACAGGTAAAAGCTATTGCTAATTGCAATAATATTGCTAATTGTCCTCCCCAGAAAGGCATAGCCACAGCCAGCCTGTGGGGTGAGGACACAGCAGGTGACAGAGCCACCCTCCTGTGCACAGGGAGGAGTAGGAGACACTGGAAGGCCCTTGGGAGTAGCATCCCTGACCTGGGGAGCTGTGGCTCCTGAGCCCTGGGTACTCTCAGCAGTCCCCAAGAACCATCCGCAGGGCCACAGCAGCTTCCCCAGTCCCACAGCAGCATGCCTTGGGCCAGAACAGCATTCCAGGGCCAGAACAGCATCCCTGGGGCCAGAACAGCATTCCAGGGCCAGAACAGCATCCCTGGGACCAGAACAGCATTCCAGGGCCAAAACAGCATCCCCAGGGCCAGAACAGCATCCCCAGAGCCAGAGCAGCATCCCTGGGGACAGAGCAGCATCGCTGGGTCAGAGCACCCCCACAGCTCTTGCAGCATCAGCCCCCTGAGGCTTTAAGGGCCTCAGCTTTAGTGGCAGCTGACAGGACATCCTGGGAAACAAGGAAAAATGCTGCACAGGGATGGGAGTTCATCTCGGTGGGGCATCCTAGCCAGTTGCAGCTGAGCTCTGCACAGCCCAGTGCACTCCAGGAGACAAGAGACAGCGCTGTCCTTTGCCCAAACCCTCTGCTTTGTCCTTTCCCAAACCCTCTTGTCCTGCTCTGGTGTCACAGCCAGACATGGATGGACCTGCACAGCCACAGCTCCTGGACAGGCACAGCCTCAGCTCCAGCCCAGCAGAAGAGCTGTTCCTGCAAGCCTGGCCCCAAAACCACCGTGTGCTTCAAAAGAAGCCATTCCTGACCTGTTCCCATGTATTTATCCAGTGACTGGAATATAGCACTTGATGGAAGAAAAGCTGCCTAACCAGGATGGTCCATTCAGTGCTGAGGAGGTTTACCCAGCCCCCCAGGAAAATCAGACCCACAAATCAGACAGGACGTGACTCCTTCCCCCTCCCCAGGCTCATTCTTCATTGTTTAGGTCAGATAAAATATGTTCTCATGGTCCTCACAAATTCCTATGGAAACAAGCTGAAACAAACAGGCTGTGCAGGGACCCAGGATGCTGCAAGGCAGCGAGCCCAGGCAGACTGGGACACTGATGGTGACACCACAGCCCTGAGCTGCCAAGTGAGGCCTGGCCAGACTGGGGGGAGGTCACCCAAGCTCCTTGTTCAGAACAAAACTACCAAATTACCTGCACAGGTAAACCCCAGCTGCACCAAAGAACAGCGATCAGCAAACCTGCAGGGGAGCAGCTGGGCATTTCCAGCTCCTCCATTCCCTCCCTGCTCCTCCATTCCCTCCCAGCTCCTCCATTCCCTCCCTGCTCCTCCATTCCCTCCCAGCTCCTCCATTCCCTCTCTGCTCCTCCATTCCCTCCCACCTCCTCCATTCCCTCTCTCCAGCATTCCCTGTCCCAGGGAGGGGATGGCTGGAGCCTCCTGGCCAGAGGGGACAGTCCAGCTCTGCCTGCACAGCTCAGTGTCCCCAGCAGGGCAGGGCAGGGGACACGAAGGTGCTGCAGGGGTGGCACAGCCTCTCTTGTCCCCAGCATGTAGTCCCTGGGAGGAAGGATTGGCTGCCTCTCCTGTCCCTGCTGTCCCCAGGACCTGTCCCCGAGCTCCCAGATGGCTCCTCTGGCACCCGGGCTGGGCAGGACACTCCTGGGGGGACATTTGCAAACCCCGGGGATGTGCCTGGAGTTGGCTGTGTGACCAAAGCCACCTTCCCACCAGTGCATGGATGGTGGGAAAAGCCTGGAGCCACAAAAGCTCCTCTCCAGCACGAGGCCAGCACAGACAGAGCGGCCCCTGTGGTCAGGGCCACTCTGAGCTGTGGCAGGGACTCACATTCCTGCTGCCATTTCCTGCAGCAGCTCCTTTCCCCAGCCCTGGAGCTGCTGACCATGAGAATTCTGCTCTGCCCAGACAGCCCCAGCTGGCCCTGCCTGAAGGACTGCAGGTACACGTGTCCCACACCAGGACAGGCTGTCCACACCCAGGGGGTGACCCCAAACTCCCTGCAGACACAAAACCCTACAGCCATCACCTGCTGGAATTCAGGGGGGATTCCAGAACTGCACAAAGCTGGGAAGAAAGCACGCTAGAAAAATTCCCACTGGGCCAAAGCACGAGGAGGGACAGGTTTCTGTGAGCCAGGGAACGTGGGACAGCCCTTGCTGACACAGGATGGCTTTGCTCATCCTCCTCCTCTCCACCTGAGCCTGGCACAGCCACGTCCCCTCCCTCAGGCCCTCAGGAATGCTCAGGCAGAGCCTGAAGTCTTGAATGCATGGAGTGCCTCTGTGGATGGATGAAGTGATTCCAGGATGTCCCCACAGGACCCCAGCCAAGCCAGGCAGGGGTCGTTGTTTTTTATGTCCCTGTTCAGGTGGATCATTCCCTGTCCCAGGGCTGTTGTTTTTATGGCTGCTGTCCCTTTTGCAGGTCGATCGAATCGCTGCCTCCAGAGACTAAGCACCAGCACTGCCCCAGAGCTGCTGCAGCACCCGAGGGCCACGAGGAGCAGGAGCCAGGGGTGAGCGGGGACAGCCAGACCCTGCCTGGGGGGACACCAGCGAGGCGTGACACTGGCCCAGGGGCGACACCACCCCAAGGGTGACACCATGTCCAGAGTGACAACACCCCTGGGGTGACACCAGCCCAAAGGTGTCACTAGCACTGACATGATGCCATCCCAAAGGTGACACCATCTCCAGGGTGACACTGGCCCTGGGGTGACACCAGCCCAAAGGTGTCATTGGCACTGAGGTGATGCCATCCCAAGGGTGACACCATGCCCAGGGTGACACCATGCCCAGAGTGACAGCACCCCTGGGGTGACACCAGCCCAAAGGTGTCATTGGCACTGAGGTGATGCCATCCCAAGGGTGACACCATGCCCAGGGTGACACCAGCTCAAGAGTGACAGCACCCCTGGCTCAGCCCACAACCCCCCAGGCCCCCTCTGCTCCACAGCCCAGCCCAGCACCCCAAATGTGAGCCTTTAGCACTGAACAAAGCCTAGAGCCAGCCCTGGGGACTCAGAGGCCACTCTGTTCACTGGCTGTGTTTAGCACTGGAGTTCTTGTCTTGTTTGTAGGTTTTAAACAATAAAAGTCTTCAAAGATGATCTTGGCTTTTAGAGCAATTGCCAAAAGTGGAGTTCTTTGCTTTAGAAATGGCAGTTTGTCTCTTGGATGGTTCCTTCCCTCCTTGGCTTCTGCAACCCAGGGAGCAAAGCCAAGCTCACCACCCCTCCCTGCTGCCCCTTTCCTTGCTCAGTGACAGTTCTGAGGGCTTGGACCCAAATTTCCCCCCTTGTGTCTCTTTCAGACTGAGCTGAGTGCTGGGCCCTCAGGCCTGGGGGTGGCTTTGTCACAAGAGCCTGGCTGGACAGTCCTGCACTGTGTTCAACACCCCAGTTAGCCACAAACACCCCAACCCAACCTAAAAACCTGCTGAGATCTCCATAGCAAGCTCCTGGGAATAGAGAAAGCCTTCCACAGGATTAGATCAGGACACCCCAAGCCCGTGTGGGAAGCAGAGGAGCAGAGAGCTTTGGTGAGCAGAGCTTTGGTGCCCACCGAAGCTGAGGAGCCCAGCATGAATCAGCTCCTCTGATGGAAGTGCATTTAAAAAATTAATACAGAGCAAAACTGTTCCAGGCTGCACCAGCCCTAATTGGACTGACAGAGAAATGCTGGGAAAAGCTTTGATGCTCTTGCACAAAGCCAAAGCAGGGCAGTGTCCCAGGCTGGCCCAGCCCCTCCTGCTCCTGCTGCAGCCTGGAGCAGCTCTGCGGGAAATGCAAACTGAGTCTACATCCCCCTCCTGCCTGGGTCAGAGACCGCCGAGCTCCTGCAGCTCCTGCAGCTCCTGCAGCTCCTGCAGCTCCTGCAACTCCCTGGGGCGTGGGGAGCAGCTCTGCGGTCCGGCAGAATCCCACAGCTCAGCCCTCCCTTCCCTGCTGCACAGAGCGGGGAGGAGGGAGCAAACCCAACCCAAACCAACATCCTGAGGCTGCAGTGCAGAGATTTATCACCGAGCTGGCTGCAGACAGACAGGCAGACAGACACAGACAGACAGACAGACAGACATCGCCAGTGCAGATGATGCTGTCTCGCTGTCTCCCCGTGGACTTCACTGCGATTAAATCGCATTCCAGCAGCAGCAGAGAGGCAGGGAAGCAGCGGTCAGGAATTTCTGGACAGGAAATAGATGGGAAGAGGAGGGGAAAGGATTCCACGAAAAGGTGAATTGTCACAGCCTTGTCCCCTCTCTCCCAGGTCTGAGCAAGCCCAGCTCAGCCCAGGAGGGGTTGGCACCACTGGAACCCAAAGGGATTTTCTCCAAGCACAGCAGAGACCACAGGAAAAGGAACATCCCAGAGACTTCCCTGGCACTGCTGAAACCACCCCAAACGAGTTCAGCCCCCTTCCCTGTTTCTTTAGCTCAGAATTATTCCAGAGGACTGCACTGAACTCTTTTAGCTGCTGTTGGGGTTTGTCTGGAGCAGGGAGGCACCAAGGAGCAGGGCCAGGCCACTGTGGTGGCAGCAGAGCCTTGCAGGAGGAGTCCATTACTGCAGGGATGTCCCCAGTGGCACTAGGATAACTGGGGAGGAAACTCTCAGGAAACCACCCCCAGCCTCCAGCCATGAGCACCCATCCAGGCCTCTGGAGATAGGGTCTGTGAGGCTGCCTGTAGATGTGACCCTGCCAAGATGTTTTAGATGTCTGCAGCAGAGCATAAAGTAACAGTTGTCAGCTTGAAAAATACATTAGACCTTAAAAAGGCCTCTGGTAAAAAGAAAGGAGAAAAATGCGCACAGAGAGGAGGGAGAAAAACGGTTTATTTTTCCGTTTTGGCCAGACCACAGTTGTCAGGAAATATTCTTTTCAGATAAATAATTTGCCGTTGTTGTTTTCTAGAAATATAACCAAGAAAGCTCCCTTATTTAAAGCCTAGATCTGAATTACCTGGTTGGGAAACGAAAATATTTCCTCTGGGGACTCAGCACTCTCCTCCCTTAAATACCCAGCAGACCTGGAGAGGTGACAAGAGGTGACTTGACTCTCCCAGCAGGAGCTCAGGAGCTCTGCCCTGCACACCCCAGCAGTGCCACCCGTGTCACATGTCCCTCTGTCCCTTGTGTCCCTGTGTCCCTCGTGTCCTTCGTGTCCCTTGTGTCCCTCATTTCACATGTTCCCTTGTGTTCCCCGTGTCCCTTGTGTCTCACCCCCAGGGCCAGCAGAGTTTCCTCCCTCCATGGCAACCCCAGCAGTGATTTCTGCGATTTCCCCTCTTCAGGCTGGTTCTGGAGCTGTTCTGCTGTGGGACCTCAGAGGTGTCAGAATTCCTTCTCCAAACCCGGGTTTGGATTCACTGGGAATTGTTTATGATGCTCCATCATAAACAAAAGCTGGGAATTGTTTATGGGCTGCATGACCCCTGCCTGCCAAACCCGAGTGATCCAAGATGCCTTAAGCCAAGGATCCCCACCTGCAGCTCCACAAAGATCTGTGTTCACCCTGCTGAACCAAGGGATTATCTGGCTGTTCTCCAGCAGCCTGTGCCTTCTTTTTTCTCCCTTGCATTTGGGCCTGTTTCTTATTTATTTAATTTGGTGTTGTGGGAATGTAAAAATGTGTCCCAGTGGATGAGGCCGGTGGCCTGGGTGGTCCCACACTTGGCTCAGCCTGTGCCTGAGCCGCCAAGCTGCTGCAGTCAGAAATCCCTTGGAAGGGGTGGAAAGTGAGTCCGTGTTCCACAAAACCTCCCTGCAGAGCACGGAGGGCAGGATGCCCCAGCAGCTGTCCCCAACACAGCTCCTGCTGCTCCTCAGGACAGGCAGGAGCTGCCAGGGAGGGACAGACCCCCCTGGAATGGCAAATCCACCAAGTGGGGAAATCTGGGCTGGAAAAGGGCACAGGTGGAGACCAGGACCCCTCTGGTGCTGCAGGAACCTGGGGGATGATGAACTAGGAGGGAAACTGGCCTCAGACAAATAGAGTCACCTCCAGATTTGCAGTGATACCTAAACCTTCCCCTGTCTGCTCTAGGGACCACCTGGATGTTTAAAGGACTAGGAATCTGCTAACAGGAATTAATCCTGGGTTTCTTCATCAAAAAGCCCCCAAAATTATTCAGTTGTGCCAGCTCACAGGGAGCAGCAGCAGAACCATGTGTAAAGCCAGAGAGATCAAGGACAAAATTGCTGAACATTTTTCTTGGGGCTTTTTTTAGCCTCTGATGACTGAGGGTGTCACATGTACCCTCAGTTCACCCACTGCCACAGCCAGGAATTAAAACGGCATTTCTCTGTGTTATCTGGGTCAATGCAAATTTCCTCAGTCTCCAAAAAAGCATCTCACAGGATTCTCCTACAGCTGCAGAGGAGCAAGCAAGGGTTTGCTGTCATGTCTGGGGAGGAGCTGCTGGCACAGGAGCACCCAGGACACAAGTCACAGCTCTGTCAGCAGCTCCCTCTTTCACCCTTATTGGACAGGTTATTTACCTCCACATGGTCCTTTAATGAAAAAAACAGACTTATTTCATTTTGCAAGTGGATTATTTTTGCTGGATTATCTCAGGCTGGGGGAGCAGCCTGGACCAAGCCATTCTGACCCTCCCCAGACAGGGACAGGCAGAGGCAGACAAGCGAGGATGACTTCAGGATTTGACCTTCTGAGCTGGACTGCTTAAAAAAACAAACAAGAACATGTGTGATGCTACTGCAATGATTTCAATTAGTTTTCAGTAGGTGGGAATCTCTCCAGTTTCCATGACAGGCTGTGGCACAGGCGGCTGCGATCACTTCCAGCATTGCACACCCCCAGACACTCACTGTGCCCCCAGAAAAGTTTACAGCTGTCCAATTCACACCAAAACAGGAGTTCCCAAGTTGTGTCCCGTGGGATCAACTCTGGCAGCCCATGGAATGCTGGCCCTGCAGTCTGGGCTGGTTCCCCTGCCCTGGACACAGCTAAAAATTCCCCCATTCATTCCCAGTGTTGTTTTTCCACATCTGCTGTTGCTGTGGTTACAGGAGCGGGGAGGGGGAGGCCCTGAACGTGGGGAGGGTATTTCCAGGTGTTTCATCCTTGCATCCTTTTGTTTAAGGTATTTAGGGGCACATAGGTGCCCATGCCTTAAATAAAACCTGGGAATCAGTCCCAGCCTTCTCCTCAGGCCCTGGAGCATCTGCAATGCACAGAAATTTTCATTCTGTCTGACCCCAGGCTCTGCAGAGGCCAAAATTCTCACTTTCCCAGAGGCAAGAGCTGCAGGTTTGCCCCCACAGGTCCCAGCCATGGATATTCTGTGGGATACTCTGGGAATGCTGACAGGCAGGCAGAGCTTGCCAAGGCCAGAGGTACTCACGTCTCACATGTCAGCAGGAGCAGACTGGAGGAATGCAGACATCCCTGGCTTTTCCTTTCCCAGAGACCTTCCATGGAGTAAGGAATACCAGGAATACCTGGAGGAAGGATCCCCACACCCTGGTGAGCCTACACTGACCACAGGGGCTCATGGGCAGCAGGGGACAAGCACAAAAGCATCTTCTGCAGGCAGCTGAAGTCTCTCACACCCAGAGGAGATGCCAGGGAGGATTTGAAGTGGGGATGGAAAGTGGAATTTAGAAATCCTCAGCTTTTCTTGCAAGTAGGAGTTACCTCATTGCCAAGTTCAGTTTTCCACTCCCTGTGGTATTTTTGCATGCTACAGTTTCTCCATCCCTGTTAATTTCTCCAGTTCTGGAAAAGGCCCCACGATTTAATTCCTACAGAATTCCCTTCTCAGGCTGCAGCTCTGGCCACATCCAGCATGAGCCAGGATGTCCCCCGGGTGGAGGGGATAAGTCTTCCACCATCAGGGATACCTCACTTTGGGGTACAACTGCACTGACCTTGTGGATGAGAAAACATTTCCCCTCATGCTCTGCACCTTTCCAATAGATTTTTCCTTCCCACATTACCAGGAAGGGCCCTTCAAAACATTTAACTGTTAAAAAATACTCAAATAATCTAGAATTTCTGGTGATGTGCTACAGACTTTCAACCACTGTCTGCATCCAGGATGATTTATTTTACAGTTCATATTATTTTTACAAGTTATTTTATAGCTGTTTCTGAAATAAAAAGATGCATTACACTCTCCAGCAGCAGAGGGGATGCTCTGAGTCCCCCTGGCATTTCCATCAGCCCCATACAAACCCTTATCTATGACTCAGACGAGGCTTTCTCTGCCAAATTTAGGGAGAAAAAAAGCAATTTCTCTCCCTGCCAAGAGAGGAGCTCCTCAGGTTTCCCAGGGCAGACGGGGAACAAGCAGGATCCACCTGCAGGGAGAGCCCTGGAAACAGCCCCCAGCCCCCAGCCCCAGCCACTGCTGCTCCCTGGCCCCACCTGGGCTCCCTGGGCTGGAATTGTGTGCCCAGAGAGACAAAGCCAGGACAGAGCAGCCTAAAATGAAGAGAAATGCCTGCCAGGACTCCCCACTTGGGCTCCTTGCAGCTGCCCCAGCCCCATCCCGGTCTTCCCCAGTTCCCTGCTCCAAAGAGGAGCTGCTCCCACAGCTCTGTGCCACCCCAAACCCCTCCCTGAACCCCCAGTGCCCCCATCAGCCCAGACTGGGAGCCCAGCCCTGCTCCCAGAGCTCTGTGCTACCCCAAACCCTCCCTGAACCCCCCAGTGCCCTCATCAGCCCAGACTGGGATCCCAGCCCTGTTCCCACAGAGCTCACTGGGTGCAGCTGCTGGCAATGACCCTGGCTTGTGTGCTCCTGATGCTCTGGGGACACCTTGCTCCAAAATAATCCTTTTGTCTGGGAAATCTGCCCTGCTCTGGCCTGGTGGCAGCACTGTGGGGCTCCCTGGGGCTCGGGGGCCGAGGGGTTCCTGGCCAGTGGGGCTAGAGCTGCTGGAAATTCAAGCCAGCCTGCCCAGGTCCCCGAGTTCTCCTGTTTTTTTCTGCCCAGGGCAGTGATGGTTCTTTCAGCACAGCTGTGCTGCCATTTTCCTGCCCTGACTGACCCAGAGCTTCCATCAAAGCAGCTTTGCATCCTTTCTTCTGAGGTCAGGCTAAGTCAGTTTTAACTTGTTTTTTTTCCTGGCCTCTTCTGAGCAAAGCAACTGTGATTTTCTTTGAGTCTCCATTTAAAAAATACGTTTTTAAAAAATGAGTCTGAGTGACAGCAGGACCTGCTGAGCACTGTGACTTCCTCCTCGCATTTACCACATCCAAGCTTGGTTTAAACAAAACACAGCAAGACAGAAGCAGGCTGAGCCCAGACTTGCAGGGTCTGGTGTGCTGAGGGAACTGCCAGCTCACCTTTTCAGAGGCAGGTAAAGCCTGGCTCTGTGTGCTTGGGACCCAGGGCCAGAGGCTGAATTTCTTCATGCTCTTCTTTGTGGAGTATCAAAACAACCACATCAAAATCCAGATGAGCTGGTTAAGTTTGGTTAAGTAAAGTTTGGTTATTCCTGGTAGTGGCTGTGCCCTGTTAAAGGTGTCTCTGGTAAAGGTTCCTGAGCCAGTTTGTGTGAAATGGCAGATCTGGGGAGGAATGGACAGTTCAGGCTCTGTCACATCCCAAATGAAACAGCTTTTGTGTCAGGAGTGCTCTGGGGTCTAGGAAGAAAACCACCAAGTCTGAGTTCCCCAGGATAATGAAAAAACAGTTTGTGAGAATTTGTTGTCCAGGATTTGCTTTGCCTCGACAAGGAATTGCTCAGAGCCCACCAGAGATTTGTGTAGTTCTTTAATAATAACATCAAGGTCAGCAAGAGTAATGACTGGATTTAACAAATGACACATGCAACAAACAGAGGGAGTAAAAAAACATCACTGCACAGCACTGGCTGAGCTCACAGCATGGAATTCAACATCAACACAGGGACTGCTCTGCTCCTCCCCTGCACCAGCACCACAAACTGGGCAATGGGCCCAATTTGTTACCCCCAAAATTTGCCAGGGCACTCAGAGCCAGACAGGCCCCTTCCCCAAAATAACCAGTGACAGAAGATGCCTTCACACACCAGGGAGCAGAGAGAGAATTCAGGTAACCACAGAGTTCATGCCAGCAGCACTTGGTAACACTGGGCAAGTAAAATAAAATAAAACAAAACAAAACAAAACAAAAAACAAAACAGAACCTGAACCTTTGTCAAAGGCTCAACCCTTGGAGGCTGCCAGGCACTGACAGAGAGTTTTGAATGAATGAATGAGAGACAAGGGGAGGAATCAAAGGGCAGAAAAAAGCTGATGGTTTGTTCAGTGTCATCAGACACCTGGTACCTGCTGCTGACACCAGCTGGGGTCTCTGGGGTGGCACAGCAGCTGTGGCATCACTCAGCTCCTTTTGGATGAACATTCCATTAAAGGCTGGCTGGTGTGGACTAGGAAAGGTTCAAAGACAGAGTACAGAGGGCACCACAGAGCACTGGGTGATGCTCCAGCTAATTCGACCTAATTTCCATGGCATTAATTGTCAGTGGTTTTGAATTCAGGACCATGTTTTCACTCTCAGTGGCCTTCCATTAAGTTCCTAAATTAATCTTTAGGGTCAGCATAAAGGGAGTGTGGCTTTCAAAGGCACATGAGGTGCTTTTGGGAGCCATTTCTGCAGCCAGATTTAGGTTGGTCCTAAATCACAGAACCCCAGAATGGTTTGGATTGGAGGGGACCTTAAACCCCATCCAGTGTCACCCCTGCCATGGCAGGGACACCTCCCACTGTCCCAGGCTGCTCCAACCTGGCCTTGGACACTCCCAGGAATCCAGGGGCAGACACAGCTACTCTGGGAATTCCATCCCAGCCCCTCCCCACCCTCCCAGGCAGGGATTCCTTCCTAAATACAAATCAGGTACAAAATTCATCAGCAGACATGCTCTAATTTTCGTGGGAGCATTAGGAAGGGTCACCAAAGCCAACCCTCTGCAGAGCTGTGTGGAGATTTTTTCAGGAGCTCCACGCAGATCCATGTGCAAAAATCCCTTTGCCAATGGATGGGTGGCCTGGAGCTGCAGTGCCATGGTGGCCAATTAATGCCATGTCAAACAGGTGCTCGTCACTACAGGAAATATTTGTACACTTATAAAAAAAAAAAGCAATACAACCATAAAGAACAAATACAACAAGCACAGCTTGATACGGTAACATGCCATGAAATGTCATTGGCTTTATAATAATTTACTACAACTTGAAAAATGTTCTTTTATCCACAATGGATAGGAAATGCTTCCATCTAACATATGGTAAGCATGCAGCAACAATATGTACAACAAAAAATTTGGAGCTTGTTTTTTATTCTTAAACTGGATGATTACAAAGGGAGCATTTGAAAATCCTGATTATTCTAGCCTGATCTAGGCTTTATTTTGCATCTTTAAATCTGCAGGGTTTGTTTTTTTCCCTTAGTTTGGGGAGAATGAGAATTTCTATGTATATCTACAAAAACATCATGGAGAATACACTGCTTTTATTTCCCCCCCCAGCAGTAGATTTATTGGTTAATTAACCAATTAACCAACTCATTGGCTAACAGACACTTAAAAAATTAAAATTCTCAATTCTGTATTGCTGAAAATCAATTTCCTTCCCAAACATTTCTGAAATGCTGAGGATCTGTTGGGGACGTGGGTTCTGTGTTAAACCACTCCCAGTTTTCACACTTTCTATCATGAAACCAAACCAGACCAGACCAGACAAAACCAGGCCAGACCAAACTAAACCAAACAAAACCAAAACCAGACCATAACCAAACCAAACCAAACCAGACCAAACCATAACCAAACCAGACCAGACCAAACCAAACCAAACCAAACCGAACCGAACCAAACCAAACCATAACCAAACCAGATCAGACCAGACCAGATCAGACCAGACCAGACCAGACCAGACCAGACCAGACTGGATTGGATCAGAGCAGAGCAGAGCAAAGCAAAGCCAGGAGCTCTTTGCCTGCCCAGATCCACCCATGGGGGAGCCCAGCCCAGCTCAAGTGGGGGTGTCAGAGCTTCCCCTCCCAGCCCTGTGTCCTCCTGTGGAACCAGCCCTGTCTCTGACTGGTACAACTGGGATGAGGGAGCAGCACATGGGGGATTTGCTGGGGGTCAGGGACTGCTCTGTGCTGCCTGCAGACAGAACAGTTGGGGATCAGAGGGGAGCACAGCCTCGGCCTGGGCTCAGTCCCAGCTCCTCAGGACTGATGGATTTATCTCACCTAAGAGCTGACCCTGACCCAGCACAAGGAGGGAGGGAGGGACCCAGAGCCTCCTGCCCAGGGCTCCCTGCTGTCCTTGCCCAAAGGGCCCCAGGGCAGGTCTCCACTGACTCTCTTTCCTCCCTTCCCTTCCCTCCTTGAGATTTTTTTTTCTTTTTTCTCCCCTTGTTTTGCTAGAAAAGCTAGAACTGGTATTTCCAAAAGCACTGAAGAAAGTACTTGGCAAAGCATTTCTTTATCTGGTAAAAAACAAGATGAGAACCCTTTGCTATTGACAGAACTGCAGCTACAAAGGTGGTTTCTCTCCTGTGAGATTTCCAGAGAGAGTTTTGTGAGAACTGATCCTGAGGGTCAATCAGGGAGCTCTGGCTGAGGGGCTGAGGGGTCTCCCCTGGCTCTGCCCTGGGCTGCAGGCAGGTGCTCAGGCTGCCTGGAGGATACAGGAGTGTGCATGAGATGCTCTGTGGTGTGCTGGGGGTGCTCTGAAGGTGAGGAGGAAGCAGGAGAAATGCAGCCAGTGCATTTCTTGGCAGACTGAGCCCCACCTGGGCTGCCCCGGGGGGCTGGCCTCAGTCAATACTGCTAACAGGAGTGATGCTGTTGAGAGCTGACGAGAGTGAGTAAGGACACTGGCTCTTCTTCACTCAGAGCTGGGGAGGCAGCTGCTACTTGTTTAGGAAAGGAAAACAAAAAAAACAAAAAAATCCACGTGGAAACATTTTTAAGGCGAAGTAATTCAATTTACAGAAAAACGGGGACGCATCAGTGGCAACCTTCTCAAATTGACAGCAACAAGGAGCCCAAGCAGACTGGATTCAGGGAACTCAAGACACCAAACCTCTGGTTTACATTCAGAGTCTTTCTCTTTGAATTGGAAACCAGCATTAAATTACACTGCAGAACCATGGAGTGATGGGCTAGATGTACAGAATTGCCTAAACCCAATGCCAAGACTCTTCTGTTGACCACACCTTTCCCAAACTCCCCCACAGTTATTTCCTCCTCTGTCCCACTGGGAACACCAAAGGCTGACCTGTCCTTGATTATTCCTTGTCCTCGATTATTCCTTGTCCTCAGGGACGGGGTTGATTTTCCCCTGCACCCTAATTTCCTAGAGACACTGTTTCCTAAAAACACAAACCAAACATCCACAAACCAACCTCCACAAACCAACAGCCTCCACTCCGCTCCGCTCCGCTCCACTCCACTCCAGCCCCTGGTCCCCCCCATCCCCTCGGGGGTGACCCCACCTTAGGCTGGCAGTGCCTGCTGGGTGAGACCCTGCCTGTCCCAGTCCTGCACCAAAGCTGCTGGTACCACTGCTGCTTGGCAGCTGGCAGGGAGGGGCTGTCCCTGTGCCACGTGCAGGTGTCCCCAGGTCGCTGGCTGGGTTCTGCACTGGCAGGAGTCCTGTGCAGTCCGGGCCCAGGGGATTTCCTTGGCAGAGCTTGCTCCAGTTCCCCGTTCCTGTTTTCCAGTGCTGGGCTCACGGTGCTGGGGCACAGGGAGGTGTCAGGGACCAAGGGTGGCACAGCCTTGCTGGGATGGACCTGGAACTCTTCTGGGCTTTTCTTGCTTGGAGAGTTTGGTGGCACTGATGCTCAGGGGGTTCAAGAGAGGAAAGCAATGAAAGGAGGAGACGCCTGCAGGGTCGCTGGTGCTGCTGTCACCCATGGCAGGGCCTGGCCCCAGCTGGGGGGGGACAGTGGTACAGTACTGCTGAGGGAGCCCCTGGCCACCTCTGGAGGAGGGGG
>VWZS01008190.1:1723-82006 GCA_013397075.1 Rhabdornis inornatus | reverse complement strand
GGTGTAGATGGGCGCTGGGGGTGGGACAGAGGGGTACGAGTTGTTGAGGGGGTATTTGGGGGGGGTCTCCGTGTTCTTCACCCGGGTGAAGTTGATGCAGCGGCCCTGGAACGGAACAGGAGGAGGAGCAGAGTTAGTGGGAGAGGCATTGTCACCGCCGTGGCATGGACCTCATAGACCACCCTGTGCCACCCCTGGCCACCACCATGGCATGGGTGGGACCTCACAGACCTTCCCACCCCACCCCTGCCATGCCAGGGACACCTTCCACCATCCCGGGCTGCCCCAAGCCCCGTCCAGCCTGGCCTGGGACACTGCCAGGGATGGAGCAGCCACAGCTGCTCTGGGCACCCTGTGCCAGGGCCTCCCCAAGCTCTGAGTAAAGAATTTCCTCTCAGTATTGAACACAAACCTCCCTCCATCAGCCCAAGGCCATTCTCCCCATCCTGTCCTTCCTCCCCATGTCCCAGAGCTGGAGTCACAGCACGACCTGTGGTTCCTGCCTCCACAGATGCCTCTTCCCACACTTCAGTTTTAAACTTTTCCAGCAGCACAAAATCTGGGATTTGCCCCTTTGGAGCCTCTCTCTCCATCAAACACCTGGCCTTTGTGTCCCATTCCAAGCATTTACCAGGCAAAAGGGAAGGTTTGTTTAACTAAGACATTTTCTTGCTCAGAATTTTTCCTGAAATGCATCCATTCCTCATCAGTATGTCTTGATATCCCAGTGCTTGTGAGAAGCCAACAAACTGCTTTTCTTGCTCTTTGGTGCTAAGCTACAGTTTGTTGTACAGTTTTAAACAAAACCTTTGCCCTCTGAGCTATTCTTTTTTTTTTTCTCACAAGTTCCACCTGCAAAAAATCCCACTGTAAATACTCAAATGTCAGAATCAGCATTACTGTATTATGGATTCATTCCTTTAGATATGAAATCATCCAAAAAGGCACTAGAGGATTTCTGAATCCATTCCTTATTTTTGGATTGGTGAGCATGAGCTTATTTTCTGTTTTACTCTTTCCTCTCCCAAAGTAAATGTTTTTCCTGGTGAAAAAAATGCCAGATGGAGCATTGAGCCCCTGTGGGCTGGAGCAGATTTGTTGGGGTAAGATTTTTAATCCCCTGCACAGCTCTGCATCTCCTCCCTGCTGTCCCCAGCCTGGGCACAAATGCTTTGCAGGGAGCATCCAGGAAAAGGAAGGTACTGGAAGGATTTGGCAGGGATGGGAGCAGCTGGTGTGGAAGGGACACTGAGATGTCCAGACAGCCCCTCCCCAAGAGCTCTGCCAAATGTGGATGTGGAGGAACATCTGCCTGAGCCCGTTCAGCAGAGGAAAAGGGTTCCTGGTGAGTGATGCTGTGGAGCAGCTCCAGCTGAGCAGAGTGAGCCCCACACTGCCCCATCCCACTGCCCCCAGCCCTTTGTGCTCTCCTGAGCTCCTGCCTCACCTCTAATGTTGTTTTAATGCACTCTGCTGAGATTTTAAGTAAATACTGTGGGACAGGCCTGCTGAGTGAGGGAAAGTCTGAACCTGAGATTAACCAGTTCTGCTCAGAAAAAACCCCCACAAGAATGTTTTCCTTGTTCCAGTGCCACATCCCCTGCCACACAACTCGAGTTGCTTCAGACTATTATTTGCACCAGTTTTGTTTTCTTTATGTATGTTGAGGATAAAATAAACCTGAACAAAAACCAGCAGTCAGAAATCTAGGCCAGAGAACAAATAGCTGCAGTTGTTTTTATGTGGAGAGATGTTCTGTCTGGATGCTCCAAGAGTGAGGTTATGGAGCTGCTGATCCAAATGGAACTGAGCACTGCCCTGAGAGCATTCAGGAGAATGCACTGAAGCTCAGGAATCCCTGAGTTTGGGGCTGGGGCAGGGCTTGAGGACTAAAAGCCTTCTAGTGCTCACAGATGCAGGAGCAGCCTGGGAGTACAGATGTGACAGCCAGAGCTGACCCAGCAGCCAGTGACCATCAGCTCCTTCTGCCCCACTGCCCTGTGCTGTCCCCTCTAAATCAGAGTTCAGAGCTCCTTCACCCTGGCTGCAGTGAGCTCCATCAGCTGTGTGCTCCAGCAGCTCACTCTGCCCTTCCCCAGCTCCTCCTGTGCCCGAGCCAGCTGGGCTGGCAGGGGCTGGCTGGCAGCTCCTTCTCCCCGTGCCCTGCACTGGCTGGCAGCTCCTTCTCTCCCTGCCCTGGGCTGGCAGCTCCTTCTCTCCATGCCCTGGTCCGTGCAGGGCACCCAGCACGTGAGGAAGGCAGAGACACAGCCCAGCCTCCTCCTCCTCCCTGCACGGAGCTGCCAGAGCCAGGCAGTTCTTGTGTTCCAGGGCTCTCACCCGAGCAGAGGGGGCAGAGTGCCAGAGTTTTCAGTCCAGATGGGCTGGGATGGACTTTGGCAGCTTCACTGCCTCGGAGGAGATGGGGAAGCCAACAGCTCCTCGGGGAGGAGAACTGTCAGACTGAATGGCAAGGGGATATCCAGGAAACAAATTACTGTTCCCGTGCACAGGAGGGGCAGAAAATCTTTAACTGCTGCCCTGGGCACAAATGCAAAGAAGGCCCAGGAGGCAGAGAGCTCCTTTAAGCAAAATCTGGATATTAAAGCAGGATGCAAAGGTGCAGAGTTTGTGCTGTGGCAGAGTGTGAGCTCTAACACGGACCCAGGAGCTCTGGAGGACCCGGCTCGCCCTGGACTCACGGCCAGAGCTGTGTTTTCTCACCTGCACTCAACCAAAGGAGACCCTGAGCCACAGCTGGGCTTTGCACCCCTGACTGCAGCAGGAAAACAAAACATCAGCATCCCTGAGCTGCTCCATGGCCAGCTCTGCTTGCTCTGGAGGAAGAGCAGGCTGCTCATCACCCACCCGGGCATGGTTTCACAGCTCCTGCTGCCAGGGCAGCTCCGTTCATCCCACAGACAGCACAAGCTGGGAGAGCAGTAACACACTCTCTAAAAAATGGCCCCAAATGCCTTGAGCAGCTTTGGGGTCTGGATGCCAAACAGGAGGGTCTGAGTTTGGTCTTTCACCACAATCTGAGGTACTACAGGCAAGAGGAGTGCAGGATCTCCCCAGGCAGGGACCTTCCCATGACTGATTCCATGAGTGTCTCCATGGCCCCCAGGTACCAGCTCCTCCTGGCTCTCCACCAAGGTTCATCACCTCATTTAGGCATCCAAATTAAGATGGGATGGAAGTAGAAGACGGTGGCAGAACATCCAGGAGACAGAGAATGAACCGATTTCCCTGCCTAGCTTGGGCAAAGAGGACAGGGCAGGATTCAGGACAGGATTTTCCATGATGTGAAGGTGAGAATGGAGCTTGATGGGTGTTCTCACCTTCCATGAGTCAGGACAGTCACCCTGAGCAATGCTGATGGCTCGAGGAGTGGGAATTACTGCCCACTGAGTATTGTCCTACAGTGTTTGTAAGGAATAATTCCCACAGCTTTTGGTGAGGAATAATTCCCACAGCATTTGGTGAGGAATAACTCCCACAGTGTTTGGTGAGGAATAATTCCCATCCCCACAGTCCCCGGTGCTGGGTTTGCCACAGCTTCTGACGTCAATATTAAAGGCATAACTTTTAATTCTGCCTGGGATAAATCCTGCCCTGGATCAGGTTTGACTGGACCCTTTAGGAGCTGCCTCAGGAGCTCAAGGGCCAGCTCTGCTCCGTTCCCCCAGCCCCAAGCACTCTGCAGGAGCAGAGCCCAGGCTTTTGGCTTTGGAGCTGTTAGTTCCAGGAAAAAGAGCTAATGTTTAGGTTAACTTTTCCATGGCTGTTAATGGAAAACCACACTGCAGCAGAATGTGTGAAAAAGGTTATGGTTTTGTTCTCAGCCTCTGCTGCCTGTCAGGAGAAATCTGTGAGCTGGGATGTAAGGATGGGTTAAACAGCAGCTCCTTCTTGGTGCCTGCGTGGCTTTGGGTCTGCAGGGACAAGAATCCTCCCAGGAACATGTGTAAGGGTGACCTGGGGGCTGCACCGCTGGTTTTACTCTCAGCTCTGAAAAGGGACTGTGTCTGGTGTTTAAACCAAGGGGATTTGAAATCCTATCTCCTGGTTTCTTGCTCTTTGTTTCAGGAGGTTTCCATTCATGACACTGAAGTCAGACAATTACCTTATATCCAAATTTGTCTCTACAATAGGCTCCTAATTCAAAATAAGGCAGGAGCCAGGGGATTTTCCAGGATGACAGGTTTTGCTTGTGTGCTTTGTGATGTTCCTCATCCATCAGCACTACCTGGCCATGCACACATCACCCTTCACTGTGGCTACTCAATAATAAAACACATTTCACGGTTTCAGAGAACTCTTCACAGAGCCATGGGATGAGATCCNGCTGCATGGGAGCTGTGCATGGGAAAATGAGCTAGCAAGAAAAACTGTTCCTTGTGGTTAGGGGAGGATTTGAACTACATTAACAGAATATTCCAGCTGGTCTCACAGATCCCCTGTTTAGAGTTCAGATGGATTAGTACCACCACAGTGGTTCTCCCTTCAGCTGCCCACATTTTCTCTTCCCCCTTGACTGAATTTCTGGTTAGATTTACACCTGGGCAGCTCCTGGCACGCTGGGTTTGGTTTGAGCTGACACGTGGAGCACAGGAATACACTCCCCCAGGGAGGGAGGCAGCACTGTCCCAATCTTTGCAGATTTCTAGATTTAATTTCCTTGTCTTTCAGCACTGTGTGGGAAGTGAGAGACAAGGAGTTATTTCCCAGACTGGTCTTTGCAAGCACACAGCATTCTCCAGCAGACAGGGAAAGTCAAGGAAAGGAGATTTGGTTTTCTAAGAGTTTGAATTTGCCAGAAATAAAGAGACATCCAAATTCCTCAGGTGGTGCAGCAGCCAGTGCTAATCCCTCTCTGAAACTCCCCACCATTGCAGCAGATTAAAGGTTATTCAAAGAAACAAGAAAGGACAGAGAAGAAGGAAATTTTACTGTGCGCCCACTGTGGTGTGATTCCACCAGCAAACTTCAAAAAAAAGCTCCTTTCCCTGAACCTTCATTAATTTGGGTAGGATACATCTTTAAACATGATTACACATGGCTTTGTTATACGTTTCCTCTCTTTATACCCTTCTATACCTATATTCACCTATTCAAGCACAAAATGAAAATGCAATTAATGCAATGCAATAACAAATTAAAACACAGTTTGCTCCCTGATTAAACAGTTCCTGGCCAAGTCTGAGCTTGAAACACATTTTGATAATCTCATAAATTCCTGACAGAACAACATTTATCAAGGAAGTGCAAGTAGCACTTCAGAGAAACATTGTTTGTGTCCTGTGAGCAATTTGCACAAATAAGGGTTCCTGTATTCCATTATAAAAGTGATAAAGTACTCTAAAAAAATCTATATATATTTACATCACCTCTCTCTGATGATGTTTCCAATATAAAAATAACCTTATTAATGCTGACAAGAATGCAAACCTAGTCTCTTGAAAATGTGAGAAGACCACAGGAATCCCATGTGATCTCACTTCCTTGCCTTATTGGAACCATCTGTGTCTACTGGTAACCTCAGACCCCCTACCCCCAGGTCTGACTCCAAAAAACCAGAATTTCAGCATCTTTTTGTGCATCTCAGCCTCTCTGGGTGCACCTCAAAACAGGTCCTGAGCATCCCTGGATTTTCCTTTTGCTCTGGGCTAGGAGAGGAGTTGTTAAAAGCCTCCTGCACCCCAGAGCAAGGTTTGCTCCCTGCTTTGTTCCTGCTGAGGCAGCCAGGGGCTGGCAGGGGCTGCAGGAGCAGTGGCAGTGTCCTGCTGCTCTGGGGACACTGGGGCTGTGCAGGAGGCTCTGGGCAGGGATCCCTTCCCTTGTTGCAGCTGGAGAGGGTTGGGATCCCACCTCACCTGGGTCCCTCCCTGCCCAGGCATTCCTGCTGCAGCGAGGGAGCAGCCCCAGGTCCAGGCATTCCCCCTTCATTGGAGGCATGAACACGAACAGGGACAGCCCGAGGGGACAGGGAGCCAGGGGGCACTGGAATCTCCAGCCCCACGTTCTGCCATGTGCATGAGCTGTGTCAGCACTGCCCTTGCAGCAGCGTCTGCTCCCACACCGATGTGACCCTCAGGGCAGGGCTCTGTCTTTCCTGACAGTCCCAGGGATCCCTGGAAGCTGCAGCAGATAAACAGCAGCAATTACTCAGCTCAGGGCTCAAGGTGGAACCCCTGCTTTGTCCCACGCAAGGAATCTTCTGAACAGCTCAGCTCGAGTGCTGGGGGTGATAACAGCAAGGGATTGCTTATATATGAAAGTGATGTAACCCTGGGACTCAGTCCAACTCCTTTTCAGGCTCCAAAGCAAACGGAGATACCTTTCAGTTATTTTTCATCTGGCTTCACTTTTTTATCTTGGTCAGTGGGCAAATTAAGGAGCCCATTCGACAGCACTGAGTCTGAAATCTGTTTCCCTTTCTCCAGGAAAGAGAGGAGAAAGCAGGAGGTACAGACTGCTATCAAAACAGCTCCTTCTTGCAGCTCTCAGGAATATCATATGGCCAGAGGCTCCTGTGTGCAAACCCCAAGCTCCTCTTTACTACCCATACACGTTGCCTGCAAGGGTTTCAGTGTTTCTCCAGCGTGAGAAGGTTCCACATTTGATCTGCTGGCTCCTTCTGGGGCTGCTGTGGGACCTTCTGATTCCTGTGGGATGCTGTGCTCAGCCCTGGTTCTCTTACCCCCAGGGCATGCCCCTGGCTGGCAGCTTGTACAGGCTGGCACTGTGGAGCTGCTGGTTTGTTGCTGGATAACTCAGAGGTGTTTGTTCAGAAATCCACCTGCAGCTCTGGAATACCTGCTCCTCCTCAGGTGACTCCTTTGTTTGGGCACTTCCCTGGGTAGATATGAAGCACTTCCAGGTCCTTCTGCAAGATTTTTCTCTGTGCCAACAAAACTATGAGCTTGAGTGTTTGGCCTCTGTGAATAATGGTGTGTTAGAGGACATCAAAGACCTTGCTGGTAACCACTGGCAGGTTTTAGTGAGCTGTTTGTGTTTACCCCATAGCAGTGACATAACTCCCAGGTGAGGTCACCCCCATGAGCACAGGCAAAACCAAGCTGAGAACTCAAACAAGTGAGTGAGTGCCCAGACAAAGGAGTCACCTGAAGAGGAACAGGTATTCTAGCAGCTCTAAGCCTGGTGCATTCCCAACTTTTCTCCCAAAAATCAGAATCAGTGAAGCCATTTTAGCAAATCTTCCCTGGGAAGGAATAAAATATTAAACCTTTCAATTCACAAAGAAGTCCTGTATTCAATAAAAATGCTCATGAGGAATCAAATGCTACAGGCCTGTGATTCTCTAGCAGAAAATTACGTTTTTCATCTGCAGTTGAGTTTCTTGAAGCCTTCACAGTGCTGCAGTTACTTACACTTAGGGACAAATATATTCCTGAAACAGCTCCAAGCTCTTTGTTGATTCATGTCAGGGGT
Organism: Rhabdornis inornatus; assembly: GCA_013397075.1. NCBI lineage: Eukaryota > Metazoa > Chordata > Aves > Passeriformes > Rhabdornithidae > Rhabdornis > Rhabdornis inornatus. The sequence continues at coordinate 74,551 of VWZS01008190.1, read as the reverse complement.
GTGTGACTGACTGCGTAAGACATTAATCTAACTGACATTTTCCACCACGAGGGGACTTCAATGAAGGAAAATCACAGAATCACAGAATATCCTGATACCAACCTGAGCCTCCCCTGACACAGCTCTGGCGGTTCCCTCGGGTCCTCTCAAAACATGCAGGAATATCCCCTACTGTTCGTGCAGGAACATCCCTTACTGTTCATGCAGGAACATCCCTTACTATTCATGAGAATTCCTCCTGTGGCTGGTGGAGAGCAGCTCTGTGCTCCAAGAGCAGACTGTGTTGGGCTCTTCCTGCACCTGCACAGTGCAGCCTTGAAACCACAGCAGCCAAACCCCACAAACAAAGCTGACAGATGTGACTGAGAGTTTGCTTCTGAGCTGTCAGGAGTGCCTTCTGCCCAAAGGGAAGGCAGGCAGAGGGCTCTGCTGTTCCTGCTGCAAGGAGGAGGTTGGAGATGCTGGTACCTTGTCTCCTGGCTGGGGACGCATCACGGACACGCGGTCGTATCCCTTCCTCAGCAGGACCCAGAGGGCATCCAGCTTCCCCTGCAAGGAAAACAAACAGGGTGATTGTGATGCTCAGGGCCAAGTGCAGTGCCCAGACTGAGCAGGCTGTACCCCAGTGCCTGTAGGAGATGCTGGAGAGCAATGTTTGCTCTCACAGACACTGCTGTGAGCTCGCTGCAGTGCAAAGGAAGAGTGCTCAGATGTCTGACAGATAACAGCATGCCTGGCTTTCCAAAGGTAATGTGGGGCTCAGACACCTCCTGGGCTCAGGGAGAGACTAATACCTACTCAGCTCCAGGCATCACAGCCAGCAAAACGTTAAATCAGCACAGTGAGCAGTGAACTCATGCAAAGCCTTTCCCAACTGCTGCACCTCCTGCTCGGGCTGAGCAGCTCCTCCCCAGCCTCGGTGACCACTGTAACACGTGAGAAAGAAATCTCATTCATGGCTCAAAACAACCTGCTGGGGAGAACTGAATGAAACCCCATCTCTGTGCAGAGCCAGGAGAGCTGAGCCCCAGCCAGGTGTGATGGCCAGGTCACTTCCCCTGCAGCCACCAAGGGAAGCTCACCCAGGCTCTCCCCATGTCAGCTCCCATTTGCACTTTTCCAGGCAGTCACCCCTGCCTTGCTGAGCCCTCCAGCCTCACTCTGGGCTCAGGGGCAGCAGCAGTGCCCTGCCTGGGTGGGCTCACAGCCCACACCCACAGGGTGAGCTCTGCTCCAAACCCAGCATGTTGAAAGGTCTTGCAGACAGAGTCTTGCTGATGTGTGGTCAGACCCCCGTGCCATTCCCTGCAGTGCAGCCCAAGCATTCATCCCCGACTGGAATTCAGCAGCCAAGCCTGAGGGTGCTCCCCAAATGAAGGAGCAGCCCAGGGCTCTGCAATGCAGAAATATTCACCAAATCACCTGCTCTGAAACATCCATCTGCTGCTGAAGGATTCCTGCTCTACCCCCACTCCAACAGGCCAGGGTTTCCTTTCCAAAAAGGACTCAGCTCCTGGGAGAGCTGCAAGAGGGTTTGCACAGGGACACACCTTGGCTGCCTCAGTACAAGGCCACAGACAGGGCATGAGGCAAGATTGTTTGATCCAACTCTCTTCACATTCACTTCATTTGATCCTTGGTCTGTGAAGAACTCAGTACCCTGAGATTTGTAGGAATTTCTGGGATATTTGTTTTCTGGAGAAATAGAATTTCTGTCTATTGCATTGTCTACAACAAGCAGTATTGATTAATGTTTCCATGATTATTGTTCTGAATGCTCTGAGTGCTGTGATATTAGAGCAGGAACCCCAAGCATAACCCCTGCTAGCAAACTTTTCTGTACCTGCAGAGATAAGCCACTCTGAGAATGTACAAAGTTATCCCCTGGTACAAAACTGTTTGCTGCAGGTAAGAGCATCAAACCCAAAGAATGGCTCATGACTGGATCCAGGAGCTCCTGTCTGATCACCCTACCCTGGAAATAAGGACTACAAAACCCTTGTGAGAGCAGAAATGCCCTGTGTAGCTATTGTGGGACAGGATGAACAAATTGAAATGTGAGCTGGATGCTGCAGAGGTGAGTGAGTATCCTCACTCAGAGTAAGGCAGCTGATTTTCCTGAGGGCCTGCTCTGGCTGTGTGAACTCCAGACTTGACACTTGGGGTGTTTGGGAGGTCCTTTGTGACCCCAGGCCTCTGGTGTCTAACTAAAGACTCCTTTTCATGGAGTCCTTCTCCTCCCCCTCCAAGGAACCATCAGGGCCACAATTCCCTCTGGGATCTCTATTCCTCCACCAGCATGATCAGCCAATGGTTCAGAGCTTGTGTGTGAGTTGCAGGGACACATGGGTGGAGGCAGACACATAAAATGACTGCATGGGACTTGTTTCCATAGAATATGGGGAAAAGACTTCCTAAGGTGAGAGCCAGGAAACTCTGTGATCTCAAAGGAAGAAGCAAGAAACTTCTCTGTCAGATTCTTCTGACTTTGGACAGCAGAATTCCTTAGAGCTGAGGGAAACCATCCCTTCTATTCCACTCCATCTTTCCTCTGCAGCAGAGCTGGTTGAAGCTCTTGATCTCCTGTCCACCCTGACAGCTTAAGAAATAAGCACCTTTTTCTTCCATTTCTCCTTTAGGAAACCAAAGGCAAAGTGACAACTTTCCACGGAACAAAAAAAAAATCCTATTTAGTCTGCAGTCCTAATTTCCAAGAGCCTACCATGATTTTTTGGGAAAAGCCAAGAGCTCCATCTTTGAGAGCCTCTGGTCTGCCTGAGACATCTGGGTGGAAGAGGGGGAGTGTGCATCATGGAAAGGATGATGGTTGAAGGAGTGAAATGGCAACGCTTTCCCTTGGAAACAGAAACCCTCCATGGATGGGCTGTGTCTCCCTGTCTGGAACCCAGCTGAGGCACAAGGTCACTTGGAGAAAAAAAAAAAAGGAAGGTCTGAAGGCAAATAAAGCCTTGAGTCCTACTAGATCTGAAGCCCAGAGAGAAGAAACAGTTGGGGCAGATGACAAATGAAGGAGTGCACAGTTCCAGCCATGGAATTTCCTCTGAATTTGTGTTTAATTCAGCACTGCATTGACCCTGAGTTACCTCAGTGCTCCTGAGACCTGCTGCTGTTGGGCAGAGGCACTTCTGGAGCTGTCTGTAAACCCAAGTCGCCAGGCTGCAGTGCCATGGCAGCTTTGTGAGAGGAGACAGGAGGGACAAAGGCTGGGGAGCTGCCAGGGACAGGTGGCCCACGCAGTGCTGGAGTTGCCTCCACGTGGGATTCACCTGAGGCTTCCTTTGCAGAGCACCACTTGTTGCTTTAGCCTTAGGCTGGGGCAGTCTCTTGTTATAGTGGGACCCACAGCTGGTCTGTGGGCTAGAGAGGGTTAATAAATGAAGTTTGTTTTAGAAAGTATTCCCTGACCAAGGCCGTTGGCCTGGAGACCAAGAAGAAAAGAAGGAGAAGAAAATAAGCAAGAAGAAACCTAAGCCGGAGAAAGTATTTTTAAAAAAGTTTTGTGAAAAACAGAAGCGTAGATTACTTCACACCAATCAACGTTATGTTGATCTATTGTAACCAATAGACAAAGTGTAAACTTTGTAGAGTGTAAAAAAGCCAGTTGCTGTAAGAAACAAAATATTAGCCTTCTAAAATACAATATATCTATTTGTGTATCGAACCTGCCTTTACACCAACATCTTGTTCCAGGTAACAAGCGGCAGGGTGAGAGGAAATGGCCTCGGGTTGTGCCTGGGGAGGTTTAGGTTGCGTGGTGGGAAAAACTTCTTCACTGCAAGGGTTGGAAAGGCTGCCCAGGGCAGTGGTGGAGTCCCCATTGCTGGGGGTGTTCAGAAAAGGTGCAGGTGGCACTCAGGGCCATGGTTTAATGGTGAACATGGTGGTAGTGCTCGACGGATCCTGTAGAACTTTGCCAACCTTCACGATTCTGTGTCTCTGATTCACTTCCGCCTACGTTCTGTGCTGCCCCTCCCTGTCAGAAGAACTGAGGGTTTGGCGAGGTTCTTAAGAAGTTTTCAGATTTGTCATTCCCCTTGGATTATCTGCACTGGCTTTTCAAACAGTTGAAATGACATTTAAAAAGCAGGATAATCCAGTTGGCACCGTGCTAAGAAGTAACAGCAGCAAATCAGAATAACAACAATAATAACCCAAATCTGTTACATGTCAGTGGTCACACTGGGTAGCAAATAAATCTCTGGAGCATTTAAAAAAAGCAATCTATCCGCTCTCAGCTACCTACTTATAGACATGACTCAGGGAAGATTGAAAAATAGAGGGAAGAAGAACTCCATCATGAAAGGGAGAACATTCTAAGTAGGGGCTGGTAGTTGTGTAGTGTGGCGAAGAGGAGGCCTATGACCAGCAAGATGACTGGTCCTAAAATATGAATTTCCTGGCTCTTTACCAAGTTCAAGCACCCTTGGTTCACTGTTCCTGAAGTTTAATTCCTTGCCCTTCTCCTTCACCCATGACTTTTTAAAGCAGCTTGTTACAGCCATGTTTATCTGCTCCCCAAAGGGTGCTTCAACCAGCCCAGTGGTGGGGGTGGAAATTTAACATCTGCTTTATCCACAGCGCACTTGGAGCATGGGGATGAGGGAAAATTCAAGGTGACTGTCAGGAGACATTTCCTAGGGGTGAGGTCTGTGAAATATTCCCCTCAAGCAGTGGTGGGAGCCTCTCTGTTACTTTAAAATCCATCCTGGACAAAGCAGGACGGATTCCAGCCAGTGCTGCCCTGGCTGAGAGTCCAGCCCCAGGCACCTTCCCTGCAAATCCATCTCCTGTGCTCACACCTCCAGGACACAGCTTTCTGCCAAGACTGCTGATGGATTTTGCCAATTTTGCTAATTCCTTACTGCCCAGGGAGAGCAAGAGCAGGGCTCTGCTCCACAAGAATGATCCTCCTGGATTTGGTGAGCGCTGATGATTGTCCATGAGGAAAGTGTTGGAGACAGTTATCCTGTCTCCATCCACTTTTTGGGTGCAGCTCAGTAAGGGGTGTGGTGGCAATTAATAATTAGGTAAATTCTTGTCCAGGCTGCTAAATACTATCCAGATGTGGAACACTCCAAAGTTTTGGCAGTATTTGAACACAGTGTTTTGGACTGGAACTGTCCCTATGCTGCATACAGTTGGAATGGTAGATAAGAGAGACATTTCTAAAGGAATTAAGAATATCACCCATGAGATGCTGCTAATATCTGTAGGCGCCCTTATAACTGAATTCTTATTGTTAAGAAGCAAAAGCTGTTCCAGAGTCAGAAGTGAACCTCAGCCCCACATACATTGAATCTTCTCTCCAAGCCTCTCTTGAACTTTGGAGAATTTCCATCCTGGACACAGATCTGCAACAAACCTGACTCCTCCTTTCAGAGCTGATTTTCCATCATGCAGAATAAATTCTGAAAATTCACTGAAAGTCTCCTGAGGCTGTGATCCAACAGCATCAGTTGAGGAAGGGGAGAAACTCAGCAGAATCTTCTGTGGGAAAGGACCCAGCTCTCAAGGAATGAGCTCAGGTGGCTGCACCCCCACGGTCCTGAGCAGCTCTTTGGGGCTCTTTGTCCTAAAATCAGTGTTTCTGTCAGAAATCAGTGTTTCTCTCAGAAATCAATGTTTCTGTCAGCTCAGCAGCAAGAACTGACTGTGCTGTGTCTTGGCTGGATGAGGTCATTTCCAGGAGCAAGGAGAACCTCCCAGGTGGGCCTGGTGAGTTTTCCAAGTGCCCTGATGCCAAGTGACAATGCAGCTCGTTCAGGAACATGGGGCAGCCCTGTGGCATTTGGGGTTTGCTGCACTCTCCACCAAGAGCTGGGGTTTGGGGTTTGCTGCACTCTCTACCCAAACCTGGGTTTTGGGGTTTGCTGCACTCCCCACTCAGAACTGGGATTTGGGGTGTGCTGCATTCCCCACTCAGAGCTAGGATTTGGGGTATCGTGTGCTCCCCTCTCAGAGCTGGGATTTGGGGTTTGCTGCACTCCCCACCCAGAGCTGAGATTTGGGGTGTCCTGTGCTCCCCACTCAGAGCTGGGATTTGGGGTGTGCTGCACTCCCCACCCAGAGCTGGGATTTGGGGTGTCCTGTGCTCCCCTCTCAGAGCAGGGATTTGGGGTTTGCTGCACTCCCCACTCAGAACTGGGATTTGGGGTGTGCTGCACTCCCCACCCAGAGCTGGGATTTGGGGTGTCCTGTGCTCCCCTCTCAGAGCTGGGGCTGCTGCCTCCCCTCTGTCCCATCGTGGGAGTGAACAGCCCTCATGGACACATGTTGAAGTCATTAAACACAACTGCAAATGAGGGGTTGGGAGGCTCTGTTTATGGGATGATAATCTTACAGGGAGAAATAGAGAAGGTGCTGCAGCAAATTTTCAATTTCAATTTTCTCATGTTTCTGGATCTCCAGAATCCAGCCGGGCTCCCTGAGCATGGCTGCCATTCCTACCCCTGGATCTGAACCAGCTGCAGGATCAGGCACTGAGGAGAGCCCAGGCACTGAGGAGAGCCCAGGCTTGAGGCTGCCCTGGCTCCTTGGCCACCACCCGGAGCAGCTCAGGAGCCAGAGGCAGTGCAGGGAGCCCCAGGGGCTCTGCAGGGTGGGACATCTCCAGCCTGGCTCACAGCTTTTGGCTGACCCCACTGGCTGCTGCTGGGCAGGAAGGAAACAGGACAGTAAAGCCTCTGTTCTCCTTCAGAGAGGCCATTTCTCATTTCCCAGCAACACAACTCCCAAACCTGACCAAGTAGGTGGGAAACTCCCAGTGCCCCATGTGGCTCCTTCCCCCATGCTCAGGGGACTCCCTCAGGCACAGCCACTCCAGCAGCACCTGGGACCACGGCTCTGTGCACAGATGTCACCTTGGATGTGAACACTCATCCCAACAAAAAGATCTCCTGCACACACCCTGGGCAGGGCTGGGCTCACCTTGATGGGCGAGTACCACTTCCGAGGGGATGAGGGCCGGCGCATGTTGCTCCCGAGGTTCCTGGGCTCAGGGAACTCGTATTCCTGCTCTGGCATCTTCACCCTGGCATTCTTGGCCTTCTCCAGCTTGGCACCTTCCTCCGTGGAGCCCTTTTCTCCCCAGCGCACCTGGAAGGAGGGACCAGGCTGTGTCACACCCCTGCTGCAGCCACACCCCGCTGAGCCTGCCTCTGTGTTTTCCCAGCATCCAGATCCAAGCTGAAGGGCAATGCACAGGCTGTGAGGTGTGTTTCTAGCCTGCAGCCCAAATTTTGAACTTGTCCTTCGTGGTGGTAGATGAGAAATGTGGGAGTGGGAAAGCTTTTCAGAAAAACCAAAACCATTTCCTTGTATGTAATTTGTATGGCAGTGCTGCCCCTGTATCCCAGGACGTTGCTGGTCCCAAGATGGTCCTGAACTTCAGAAATCTATGTTTGGCTCTCAAACATTCCCATAGAAAAATGATCTGGACTCAGATGCACCAAAAAAGCCTCCAGAAGTTCGAGCCTGTCTCCTGAGTCGCCACCATGGGTAGCAGGGGATGTCCCAGCTCAGAGCTGGGATTTCCTCACCTCCATCCGTTTGATGCCACCCACTCCTCGCCCACCATAGTAAGAGGCATCGACTGTTGGCCACTTCTTCTTTGGCAGCCCATCATCATCCTCCTCCTGAAAAACAGCAGCAGGGGGTGGGATTGTCAGGAGCAATGACCAGGGATGGAAAGGAGTAACCACCGTCAGGCTGCCTGGTCCTTTGGGCCTGCAGGACAGGCAAGCTTCTGCTCTCTCTTGTTACTTCCCAGAGGATGTACACTCATGAAAGGACAATGTTCCATGATAGAAACACCACCCCTTGAAAGGTACAGTCTAGGTCCAGGAAGAATGAGATTTTGGGAATCTTCACCTCTACCACCCCTTCCCTTCAGCTGGGACTGGGCAGAGGCAGGTGCTGCTTGTGGCTCTCTGTGCTGCAGGGACTTTCCAGGGCCCAGGAAAGTCCCCATATTGGAGTTCAGTTCTCTCAGGATTCAGGGAAAGAGCAAGAAAAGGAGTAAATTATCTCCTGAGTGATGGCAAACTTGGGGTACCTTTGGAAATAACCCCAGTGGGAAAGCCCAGGTTTACTGAGAGGAGTTGGCCCAAAGGAATAGGATGGGAAAGCCTCATGGAGAAATCCCAAGAATGGAATTAGATCCTGGAATGAACCTGGGGCAGCTGCCCATGGAAGTCCATGTGGCTTCAGGGAGCCCTGTGGCTTGTGCCAGAGAGCATCAGGACCTGTGTGAAAAATGAGGTTTAAATTCAACATCATCCACCACAGAGCTACATGTGCTCAGCAGCTCATGGTGACATTCAGATTTGGGTGAATTAACAGATCAAGAAAATTCCCTTCAGTTTATTTAAAATGAGGCTGCTAAAGCTCTAGCGAAATTCAAGGTATTTTAAATTCTCTGCACTTTGTAAAGTCAGAGTGTACATGGAGCTCTTACAGTGCCTTTCCCTTTAATTTCTACAGTTCAGGCTGTGAACTGGCAAAACAGAAAAGCAGAGTTCATCAAAAACGTGAAGTATTTCCTGTGAAAAATGTGGAGAGAAAAGAAAAATGGTCTCTCTCTCTTTTTTCTTCTTTAATTTTTCACAGGGATTTGGCTAAACTCCAAAACTTAGGAGCTTTCCAAAACTGGAAAAGCCAAAAATACTTTGAAATTGAAACTCTCCATCAGGAAAACTCAAAAACTGGGTGGGGGAGGGGGGGAAATCCAAGAAGAACTCTGGTTTTCACGGCAACCAAAAGCATTTCAGTTTATCAAAACACACAGAAACTGGGCTGCAAATTGTGTCCTGATCTAAGGGAAGGGTGAACAACTGGTCACAACTACTGGGTTCTTCTCTTCAGAGCTGACCTCCCTCCCTGGCCCCTGGCAGAGCTGCTGAGCTCTTTGCTGCAACCCAAGAACTCAGTATCTCTGCATGAAGCTTTCCATCAGGATTTTTTTTTTTTAATTAAAAAAAAAAAGTGGAAGCGAAGCCATCTAAATATTTTCCTTCAGCAATTCTCTTTCTCTCTCTTCAGTTCAGCACAGACTGGACTTCTCACAACAGGAAATACCAAGGTTTAGGAAATTTTCCCCACAAGGCCTTAAAAGCCCTGCAAGCCCAGGACAACAGCACACGCACAGAGAGGCAGCACAGACACTTGGAAAACAAAGGAGTCACAAGTTTTCTGCAGAAAGAGCCTGTTTACATGTTTGGACAGGCAGGGGAGGTTTTGCAAGACAAGCAAGAAGCCCCCACCAGTGATGTCCTACACACTGGAAATGGGGCTCAGGGCAGGGAGGAGCAGAAAAATGGGAAGAAAGAGCACCCAAATCCCACATCCATCACCCCACTTTGTGAGCCAGGGATGAATTCCCATTCCCTGCCTGCTTCACCTGTATTTTCCTACACATGGCACCTGGGGAGCTCCAGTTCTGACCCAGCTGCAGCATTAAAAACAGCCCTGGAAAATCCAAGTGCATTTAAGGATGCTGGAAATTGACTGTACAGAACTTGGCAGCTTTCCACCCCCAAAATCTGCTTTAGATGGAGCTAGTTTCTTTTAACAAATAAGAAGAAGCAGGACAGAGCTGCATTTCACAGTCAGGGATCCAGACTCGTAAGTGCTGATTGCAGAAAACAAAGATCTGTGTTTATCTCAGAGGCCAGGCTGGGCTCTGGATACTTTGACCCTGACCTGAGGGAACCTCATCTGTGGGTAACACTAGGATAATTCAGGCTCCACAAGGGACATCTGAACCACTCAGAGTAAGAATTCAAACTAAATTTGGCCAGATATTAAAAAAAAATTTGGACAACTTACCCCTCTCCCCACCCTTATAATTATTTTCCCAGTTGTCTCTGCAATGCCTGAATTTTGTCAGAATTCAGCATTTATAGAGAGCTCTGCCTTGCACCAAGGGCTGAGCCACGACAATCATTTCTCTGTGTGAGAGATGTTGTCATCGAATTTTAGTGTTGAGAGAACACAGAGGCAAATCCAGCTGTCCCCGAGACTCCATTCTACCCCTTCTCCCAACCCTGGAGTCATTCCCAAATCCCATGGCCACCTCTCAGCTGCTTTGTGACACTTTGGGGACCCCTTGCTGTTCTCAGGGAACGTTTCCTCCTGCTGGAGAAGGTTTTGCTTGGTTCCTTGCTACCTCTAAAGGCTCCCCAGAATCTTTTCTTCTCCAGCCCCAACAACTTCAGCTTCGTACAAGCTCATCCTTGAGACACAAGTGTTTCTCTAACCAGCCTTTGGTGGCCTTGATCATCACAGAAACTCCCCATTTATCCTGGCCTAGTTCCTTGGAGGCTCCAAGAGCAGAGCACAGCTCAGAGGGAGCCCTGGTTGTGCTGAAAGAAGGATTTGAGCTGCTCCCACTCCAGAGCTCAGACACTGAGCTGCAGGAAGGTGAAGTTCCTATCAGGTCATGGGAATCAACACCAGCATGGGATTAACCCAACTCCCACAGCCTCTGCACTGCACTGGGCCTGCCTGGGTATTTCACACAAAATTGGCTATGAAACTGAAATTTGGCTATGAAACTCCACATCTCTATGGTGTAATACTTGCACCTCATCTACTGCCAGTGACAGCCCCACCTTTTTTCTTTTAAATGCCTGTCTCTTGGAAGGTTCCTTTTCTCCTCCTCCCATGCTTCCACAGGCCACTGTAAAAAGGGACTGCAGGGAAGGAGAAGCGTTGGCACACCACTGGGACCTGGCTTCATTTCAGGAATAAATTTCCTGCCTTGGTGTCTACAGAGATTCTTATCAGATCCTTTATCTGGAGCTTGTTTTGCTCTCTCCCCAGCATGGCTTTCCAAAAGCAGCAAGGAAAACAATTTGGAAAAGAACAATGAACAGCAATAATTGAACAACTTGGTCTAGTGGAAGCTGTCCCTGCCCATGGCAGGGGGTGCAGCAGAATGATCTCTCAGGACCCTCCCAACCCAAACCATTCCATGATAATAACTGAGGATTCAAGCAGCTCTCCAGCATCTCTGGATGTCCTTTAGGCATCCTCTATCCCCATAAATGTTGTGGGAGAGATCAGATCCCAGCAGTCAGTGTGAGCCCAGCTGAACAGGCGCTCCTCCCTTGGCTCCACTGTGGGGAGTGAAGACCCTCCTGTCCCTGCTGCCTCCCAGGACAGTGCTAAAGCCCTCAGGGGCTGTGCCAGGGCTGCCGAAGGGCCCTTTCTCCCCAGCACCTCCCTGTGAGTGCTTGCTGTGCTGTGTGTGGGGAAGAGCACAACAGACATCAGAATTATCCCATTCCAGGCTGGTTAGTGGCTTGGCTCTGGTGCCACACCAGGGATGTCCGTGGATGTTGGGTGACAGAGCAGCAGGAAAAAAGGGTCTAAGTGATGAGGAAAGCTGTGGGCATCTGGTTGATCTCCTGCCTGGCTTTGCCAGACTCCAGGGAGCTTTGTGTCCCTGGACTGCTGCTGTGGGAGCAAGTGGTGCCTGGGCAGACCCAGCTGTGGCTTTCTCTGTCTGCCCAGGACTGACAGCAGCAGAATTGTGGCCTGGGCCAGGGACTGAACAGGGAATTGTTGGAAGCTGCAAAGCCTGCACTTGGGGTTTCTTATTGTATTTTGAGCATGGGTTGCTATAGCAGAACCAGCTTCAGCCTTGTAGTGAGTCTCTGCTCTGAGCTGGGCAGAGCTGCTCCAATAAACTCAGCCTAGAGGTGATGGGGCACAGGAATGAAAGCAGCTGTGTCTTTGTCTTCCTCCAGCAGGGCTAGAAAAAGCCTTCCAATTCACTGGAGGTGGGAGAATGTGGTTTTGATCCACCTTCAGTGACTAATTACAGCCCAGAAAGGTGCTCCTGGCTCCTCCAGGCACTCACCTCTTCCGCTTGGCATGAACTCAATCCTCCCTGGCCTAAGTGAAACCATCTGTCCTTCCCTGCCTTCACCCTTGGCATCCCGAGCTCCCCGAGCAGCACAGTGGGAGCTGACAACATTTGCAATTTCAGGATTAATTAACTGGGAGTTTCTGATCAATCATGGTTTCTATCACCAGCAGTGAGGTGTCTCCAACATGTCTCAAAGGGCCTCTGAAGCAGAGTTCAGTCAAACCTTTGGCAGGTCTGACAGCAGAGGCTGCTTCCTGTCATTGTTGGTGTAATGCATTCTCCTTCCTCCTGTGGGCTTCAGCTCCCAAACCTGCTGATGCAAGAATTCCTTGTCTTTTTTCTCTCTTTTTTTTTTTTTATGGCCAAGAATTTAGTGAGAAGAAAAAAATCCAACTCCTGTAACCCTGCTGCTGAAGGGACCAGCAATCCTTCCTGCTGGAGAGGAGCAGCTGCTGGATTCCTGCAGGGGAGAGGGATATCTGCAACACCTAAAAACCTGGATTGTAGAAAATCAACTTCATCTTCTATTCGTTTAGAGCAAATAGAAAATCTTGAGGCTTCAATCTTCTGAGAATGCATGGTACCACTGTCAGTCCCATTGTGTGGACCAGCCTCCCCAGCAGTAAAGGCACCAACAAAATGCATCTTTTCAGAGCTGCTGCTAGTTTGTCACTAGTGGGAAGCTCTTCTGTCTGGGAAAAATCAGTGCAAGTCACAGCTTTGAGCCTCACTGATTTCCGAGCACTGCCCTGATGCTGTACAGCTTCTAAAATAGCATCAACTACATTTTCCTTTCTTAAAAAACCTTTGGCTGCTAAATGTGCATGTTGGCTCTGGGATAACTGAGCTTAGGGGATGTGCTCTGGTGGGAAGCACAGGTGAAATTGTACCCCTGGAGCAGCTGGCACAGATGGATGTCCCATCCCTGGAAGTGTCCCAGGCCAGGTTGGATGGGGCTTGGAGCAACCTGGGATAGTGGAAGGTGTCCCTGGCATGGCAGGGGATGGAATAGGATGGTCTGTGAGATCCCTTCCAACCCAAACCAATCCATGATTGCTGTAACCAAACCCTGCCATGCCAAAGTCCCCAAAGATGAGAGTAACACCCAAAAGAATGTCCAGATCCCCTCCTGGACTGATGAGGCAGCAGGTAAAGCACAGGTCCTACTGAATGCCAATTTTCAATCACTTTGCAGGGCCCTCTCAGGGAACAACCATAGCCTGGACAAGTTGAATTTCAAGCTGTAACTGATTTTGCAGCGACTGCTCTGCTTTTGCAGCACTTGCTGGGTTGACAAAAGACTTCCTTATAGGTGACGCATGTCTTCCCCTCTTAGGGGATGTAATTTCCCCCTCCATTTCTTGGCCAGGGAGCCAGCATTCCAGAATGATGTATTTTAATTAATTTCAGCAATTGAATCCCTTGGCTTGGAGGCATGTATGATGCAGAAGAAAGCATGTGCAATTTGAGGTTAGTATTTTCCTTTCCATTCAGAGGACAGAAGCTGACAAAGCTGGTGGATTTTCACACAGCCCAAACAAATGTCTGCTCAGGAAGATGGGCCAAGTGCCTGCAGAGAGAGGCACAGGGGGCACTGGGTCCAAATGCAAACTCCCCTTGGGTCTGGGAATGGTCTGATTTGGAGTTTGCTTCAGGCCTGTTTTGAAGTGCCCCGAGGTGGAGGTTCCAGGGCTGGCCCTGGACAGTGCAGGGAGAACCAAGGCTGCATCCCTGCTCCTTGCAGAGGCCTGAGCTTCCCTGAGCCTTGGCTCAGCCCACACTCCCTGGGCCAGGTTCATGGAGAGCAGAGAGCACTATTTCACAAGCTTTTCCACTTGCAAGCTGAAGCAGGCAATGAATTTGTCTCCAGAAGCAGAAAGCAAGGCAAGCTACCCAACCAAACCACTCTGAGCACAGACCTAAGGCTAATTTTACTTGCATATTCAAGAGGAACTGATCCAAACCCGGTGAAGTCAATGGAAAAACTCCCATTGCCATCAGAGTACCCTGCACAGAGCCCAGGGATGCAGAGGAATCCCACGTGGAAAACCCTGGGAGAGGGCAGAGACTCATAGTGTGCTGAAAGCACAGAGAAAGGGGCAGATGGAAAATAGGGCATGTTCCTGGGCACAGCCTGCTCAGGAATGGTGGCAGGACTTTAACCATTCGTGGCAAGGCTCATCTAAAACCTGTAAGCAGAGTTTAGATGGAAGCTTTAATGTTGATTTAGTGTTTGTTGATTACTCTCCACTAAAACTTCCCTGGTTGATGTCAGGAGGATTTTGCTGGGGTTTTACATCTGCTCTGAGTGTGCCTCAGACAGTGCAAGGACCAGCAGCTCCCTTTTCTCACAGCAGCTGTGCTCCACGGTCTCAGCACTGGGAGCTCCTGCCAGGAGTGGTTATGTATCCCAAACCACCAAAATCATTACTGTGCCGTTCCAGAAGGGCAGCTGAGCACATGCTCAGGTTCCACTAACTCCAGAGTTAAACACAGGCTGAAGGGTTGTCCCTTGTGTGAATCACAGCCTGACTCTGTTCTGACCAGGTCAGGTATTGTCTGAGCTGTCCTTTCCTGAACTCACAGATGTAATCACCTTTTGTGAGGAGACTGAACCAAACATTGTCCTCAACACCGAGGAGAGCTGGGGTCAGTGTCACTCACCTCACTGTCTTCTGCAGGAGGTGGGGGAGGCTCCTTGATGATCTAGAAGGATTAAAGAGAAAGAGAATCATAAATTCATGCTTTGTTCTTCAGCACGACTCAAATGTCACAAAAAAAAATCCAGAGGAGAAAACTACAGGATGTGCTGCTGGAACACCTCTGTCACAGCCCAGTGGAATCAGGGGGTGGCTCTGGTTGCCACTGTCACTGAGGGGGAGCAGGAGGTGTCCCAAAGCCCTGCCACAGAGACATTCCTAATGACAGCTCCACACTCACATTGCTCATTAGGCGAGGCAACAGAAAATTCTGATATCCCTGATTCTCCCAATCCCAGTAGCTGCCACAGTCAGTGCTGGTTCCAAGCATTGATGCTTCACCTGAACAACCACAGTAAAATCAGCATCTCCTTCTCCTGCCCTCTGCACACATTCACAAATCCTGCCCCAAATAATTTGCTGTCTGAACAAAGGCTGGAAAGCAAAACCAACGTGAAGCAAAATGCCCTGGGGACATTGCAAAGCAGTGATAACACTCAGACTCCTGCTCCCAGACCATTCTTCCTTTTTCATTCCAGAAGGCTCTGCCACCTCATGCTCTTCTCATTCATGCTTTTCATATTATCAGGTTAATATGGTTCACTGTCAGAAACTTTAAAAAATATCAATACATATACAAACATATACATACACACATATATACATATATGGCTCACTTAGGTTTCTAATAAAGCAGACAGAGTGAGGTTGCAGCCTGGTCCAGGATATTCTCCATAGGAACCATTGCAGTTGGTGTGGGTGTGAGGCCATTATTTCATGCACAAAGTTTCATCCAGGGCTTGACAGGCAGCTCTGCTCCCAGAGCCTGCATCCAAGAGCAACAAGCTTTCCAAGGGGAGGGCAGTGACACCAGGCATGTCCAACGCTGTCCCCCAGCCCTGCTACACCTCACCCTGCACAGCCCCAGCCCTGGCAGGGCAGTGCCATGCCCCAGGGTGGGACTGCTCTGGGTGTACCTGGACCAGGCAGCTCCTGTGCACACCAGGCTGTGGGGCAGGGGCTGTCTGAGCACCAGTGAAGGTGACACCAAGTGTCCTGAGCTGGGTGTCAGGGCAGAGGCTGCCCTGGCATGGGGCACACATGTGTGGGCTTCAAAATCACCCTAAAAACAACAACAACGACCAGAAACAAACAAACAAAAAAACAAACAAAAAAACCAAACAAAAAACCCCAAAAAACCCAGTCCCAAGCAGCAACAGCTTGGCCATTTAAATGCAGAAAGAGAAAATTGCAATCACATTAAAGGCCCTGAAGATATAAATATTTACAGCAATTCCTCTCACTCGTGTTTTTCCTCCTGTGATGAGCTCACTGTTTTTATTTTGCTCTGCAAAGCCCGAGTCATGCAATGTGGCCATTAATGAGGAGCATGTGCCTCTGGCAGGGGAGGAGACAGGGCTGGAGCAGCTGTGTCCCAGCCCAGGGCAGGGATGAGTGCTGGGCTCTGCCATTGCCTGCTCCTGACCACAGGGCTTCTGTTTGGGTGGCCTTCAGCACCTCAGGGAACCCCAGCTGAAGAGACTTTGTGCTTTACAAGGTGGGGATTGGCCACAGGCTGAACTTGGTGATCTCAGAGGTCTCTTACAACCTAAATAATTCCGGGATTCTGTGAAAAGCAGATGAAAAGTTGTCTGCATGCTACTACTACTCTGTGGAAAGGAAATCCTGGATATCAGCATCATCAGAGCTGTCAGATGGAGACAGCACCATCTCTTCTGTGTCCCTTGACACAATAAATACTGACAATGTGCAATGCACCAAAAGACACAGGAGATCTTTTCAGATTAATTTTGGCCAGTCTGACAGCTGGCATTTGTCAACAGACCTCCTTTTGAACCAAATCCCTGAACACAAACCCATTAGACACTGAGAGACTTCAGATATCTGATCCAAAATGCACCTGCTGGAACCTCCTGGTTCCCTCCTGGAGCATCCCCTGCTCCAGTGCAGTTCGTCTCATTTACATTGGAATGAAACATCAGAATAAGCCCAATTTTGGTCCAGCTGAGCATCCAAACACAATTTCTCAGCCAGTATCACTGATATTACACACTTGGAAGCGAGGACATGGCTGCTTTCCATACATTTGCATTCCTTCCCCTATGCACACACGTACACACAAACTGACTTCTGTAAACACATCAAGTGTTTTCTATCACAGGCCAAGAGGGGGGAAAAAAGACATTCCTTCCATTTCTGAGTGCTTTGCACTTCTAAGAGCAACTGAACTCCCTGTAAATTGGCAGCATGGATTGGTTAATTTGGACAAGTCTAGAGATGGGGGAGTTCAGTCTCCTGGGCCTTTGAGCCTGTACGACCTTTCAAAGTTCAAATCTTACAAAAAAATCTCATTTCTGACTCGCTGCCCGGGCCTTCCAACAGCACAAATCTTTTACTTCTCCCTTTTGGATTGTTACAGTCACAGCTCTGTGTACATGAAATCCTCCCTCTGGTGCACTGAGACCTTAATTTTGGGGCACTGAAACCCTTGTTTTGGGGCACTGAGATTTTGTTTTGGAGTACTGAGACCTTTACTCTGGGGCACTGAAACCCTTGTTCTGGGACACTGATACTCTCGTTTTGGGGCACTGAGACCTTAATTTTGGGACACTGAAGCCCTTGTTTTGGGGCACTGAGACCCTTGTTCTGGGACATGGAAGGCAGTGAAGCCAGTGGCACCTTGGTGCCATCCCCCAGCAGTGGGCACAGCAGGAACCCAGAGCAATGCCCAGGGCCCACTCGCCTGGCACAACCAGAAACAGCTCAAAAGAGCAAAAATGCCATCACAGGGAGCCAGTGAGGACACAGCCCACATGGCCACCTCCTTGTGGCCCCCAGACCTGCTGAAGGATCAGTGGGGAGCAGGCCAGGCCCAGCATGGAGCTCTGGCCAGTTTGCCTCTGCAAGTGTTTGTCCACGTGGGCTCCATGGACACACAATTGTGGGGTTTGGATGACCCTGAGCCATCCCTGGGACTGCTGGGTCTCCCACCCCTGTGTTTGGGAGAAGAAGAACACAATGGTTCAGCCCTAGGTTTGTTCTCTAGGTGAGGAACACCTGAATGGTTCTACACCATCACCTATCTATATTTTCTGTATTTCTGTATTCTGTATCCACCATCACCATGCTACAAAACCCTGGCAAGGCTCATTTGTTTCCAAGGGTGAAGATCCCTGGGGTGGAGAGGTGGCCCCTGGCTCTCCTTGGCCCAGAGGGAACCTTGAGAGCTGTTGTCAGCACTTCCATACACTCAGCTGTGAAAATCCAGGCCAGTGAAGTAATTCTTTGCCTTTCCCCACAGATCCCAACATGCATGTGAAGGACAGGGCTCTGTTAGCTGAGGCTCTCCATGCCTCAGATCCGTGGAGAAGCAGCAATTTCTGATGGATAACCCAATGGTAAAGAAAAGGAAAGCTATCAACCACCTCCTGAAGGTTAAAAACTTCGGGGAGGACAAATTTTCTGTCACCCTGAAATTTCTATAGCCATTCAGGCACAAGAAAGCACATGCTGAATCCAAATCTTGCATGCTCCAGGAATGTGTCTAGGATGTTTTCTGTCTTGGGAGCCCAGAAATTTCCACCAGCTCTCAGTGTCCAGCAATCACACAGTAACCATCCCTGGAGTTTTAGATGATAAATAGGGGCAATATGTTTCTTGTCAGACGAGAGTATCTGCTGTAGGATGGGACAGACCATCATTTAAAATGAAGCAAACAGTACAAAATAAGAAATAAATGACTTTGCCTCTAATTAGGGCTACAGTTTGGAAGCATGCTGTTAACTGAGCAGATTATTTTTGTCCTTAATTACCTTCACTCTTCTGGAAAACACCGAATATGTATTCTTGCTACCTTAATAAAAAAGGATTTTTAATAGCATTAACTATGATCCATCTGACTAATTTCCTATTTTTTTCCCCTTACATATTTATAGTTTTGACCTCTCAGTCCTGTGACTGCTTCATATTTGAGGTATGAGTTGGGTAAAGGAACATTTCCTTTTTATTTCTGTCATATTTTCTGTATCTTCTCAGTAGCCATTAAATCCTTGGAGATCTGCTCTACACTTCAAAGCTAACACAAGCAGGGGCCTGTCCCAATTTCTTCACCTGCAATAAAATACAATCTTCTTCTTAGAGATGCAAGTAAGAGGTAGGAAGTCCAGTGGAAAGCCAACTCATCCTTTTAAGTTCACCTCTCTAGTCAGCCCGGGAACAGATTCAGGAAGCTCAATTTTAACTGGTTAAAACTACAAGAAAAGGCTACTTCTCCCCTGAGATTTGGAGGTGAACTGCACAAACCAAATTCAACAAAGGATCATAGCACATGCCAAAATCATCCACTTCTGAAAGACAGGACACCATGGAGAGAAAAAGGCTCTGTTTGAATTAACCCTGGGGCAGTTTGGAGCTGGATGGGGCTGGCATGCAGCTCTGCAGGGAATGCAGGCAAAAATGCAGTGTCTGCACAGGTCCTTCCCTTTTCTGGGCTTTCACCCACACAGATAACCAGGCCAGAGCCACTGGGGTGTGCTCCAAGTGTCTGACCCACTTTCTTGGGAAGACTATGGAAATGAAATCCCTTTTCTGGGCAAAGGAAAACCATGGTGGCCACTCTGAGCTGTGCACAGGAGCCCTTGCCCTCATTCACTAATTCCTGGTGAATCGTCTGGTTAAGCGATCCTGTGCTCCCTTCTCCCCAGATCAGCACAACTGCAGAATCCAGGGATCTTTGCAAGGAAATCTCCACCCAGCCAACAGGACCTTGCCATTTTATAGCTCTCCAGGGCTGCTGCAGAGCCTATGCATTTTCTCCCCTGCTTTTCCACCAGTTCAGCCATGTGGTTTTAATCTATATTTTCTGTATTTTCTCCATCCAGCTTTTTGTTTCCAAAATTTCTGGTCAGCTGCAGTACAGAGTGAGAGCCAAATGGATTGCTGGGTTCTTCCAAGCTTACTTCCAGAAAACAGCTTTAAAGTTAAAACTGGTGTTAGATGCTTAAATACCAACACCTCATTTATTTGCCAGCCACACCTCTGCATTTAAAATCACTGTAGTATGAAAATGAGTGAGGTGGGGCAGATTTTCTACTTGGGCAAATAATCCTGCCCAGCCCCTCAGGACACCCTGGATGGCTGCAGAAGGGAGGCAAAGACTCAAACCTGGGAGGAGATGTGATGGATGAGCACCATCCCAGCAAGGGAGACCATCCCAGCACAGCATAGCCTTCCAGCTATTACATTAATTCTGCTTCACTGTGCATCCAAACACTTTCAGCAGCTCCATTCCCAGGCCAATCTAACAACGTGCCTGCAAAGTCCTCCTTAAGATAGTTTTGGAGGTTGATTATCTCTTTGGCTTACCTCTACATTAAAACCTATTTGATTTACCTCAACATTAAACCTGAGGCTCGTATTGGCCTCCTACCCAGAACAATCTCACCCTTGGGCAGCTGAACAGCCCCTTGCACACACAGCTCGTGCTCCAGGCTGTGCTGTGCTCAGGAAAGAGGAGGAATGGGAAGACAGGCAGTGACTGGGGCAGCCAGGAGCCAGGAGGTGCTGCTTGGCAGATCTGCTCAGCTCAGGAAAGGTGGGGTCACCCCCTTAGAGGTATCTGTGTGCTTGTTTCCTTCTTGCCATCATTCTTGTTAGGAGTTCAGTGTTGGGGAGGTCAGCATGGCAGAATTGCTCCTTTGTTTTCTGTTATTCAATCAACCTCCTACAACCTTTGGGGAGGTTAGTGCCTGCCTCCCATGCTTTTGTAATATCCTCCACAGGTATCCAGGGAAATTGTGCCTGTGCTGGTATATCAGGCACAGCAAAGAGTTATTATTGTTCTGATCTACTAAGCAACAATTGCCTCTACTGTAAACCAAGTGGTAAATTCCAGATTTCATCCCAGAATACTTTTGAGACTAATAAACTTGGATACATTTGGAAACAGCATTTCTTTATGGGCTCGTGCCAAGGAGATACTGGGCTCCAGATAAACCTCCAGAGTGAGTCTATTGACTCCAGTCCATTTACTCCAGGGATGAAGCTGGCTCAGTGTCTTTCCTGAAGAACTGCTGGATAGTAATGACTCCAATTTAATTAGAAAGCATGCCAAGAGGAATTTCAGGGTTTAGAAATGTGCTTGTCACTCAGAAACAAATTTATATTCGGTAAGAGAAGAGTTTGTTGTGTTTTTTTTTCCTTTCCCCCCTGGACACATCCTCAATTATCTCTGAGACGTCCCTGGGCTGGAATCCACGGCAATGTCTCTGGGTCTGTGGTTTGGTTATTCGAGGTTGGAGCTCTGGGCTGTTGTGCAAAGCAAAGTTTCTCTGCCCTTAATTCACTTCTGGCAACACTGCATTCTTCCCTGTGCCACTTCCAGAGCAGTCACTAAGCTCTGCTGGGCTCCCTTTCCCCATCCCCAGGCCTGACAGCCTGGGCACTCCTCCACGGGTTTATCTTGAATTTCACAGAATTTTTGGGTCAGCAGTGCACAGTGAGGCATCCTGATCCTCTGCCAAACACACCGGATGCCCTCCCAGAGAGGTGGAAGAGATTTCATACAGGCTCTTGGAATAAAATCTTTCCTACAGCTACAGGGAAGTGTTTGACTACATTGGAAAAATATCAGTGACACAGTCCCCACTTGCAGACCTTGCTAGGAGGGAACGTGGGAGGTAAAGGAGGAGAGTGAGGAAAAGCTTTTATCTACAACAAATGTTTTAAGTGGAGAATTTAAATCTGGAAAATATTAAGCTTATAAATTCTCATGTGGAGCAGAGATTCCCTCTCTCTGCTGTACCCACCTTGCTTATCTGGACTATTTTTCACACTCAGGGCTGTGACATGAGCACTGTCCTCACATATTCCACTGCAGCAGAGCCACAGTGCCCTCACATCGACAGCTCCACATCCCCTCCATGCCCTGCTGCTTTTATTGATGCCTTTTTCTCATCAGCTTCACCTTCCTGCTCTAACAGAACCTCAAACCAGCAGCACCACTGAGAGCATTTTCCCTCTCTCCCCTTAGTTCTCCTCCAGATCCCAGTGCAAATGTCTGCACAGAGCACATCTCCACTGACTTCCATGCAGATGTGCCAACAAAACGTTGGCCCAGCTCCTCTGGGAATGTGCCATCTAGTTGAGACAAATAACTCTGAGCAAGCTACCACGCTGCTAGTCCTTTGGCCAATTTTAGAACCATTTTTTTTTATTGTTCTGAAAGTCCAAATAAATATTTTTTCCATTCTGGTTTTCATCCTGGGACAGAGGTGCCAAACTACTGTGAAGAGAAGCGTTTTATCCCCATTTTCAGCCAGGAACAGAAATAGACAACTAAGATTTTTCCTGCAAGATTTCTATCCTTGTTCTGGATAACACATTTCAGCACTGAGACTTGTCCTCCAGCAAGTGGCTCCTGCAGTGTGTGGCTCCAAAGCTCTCTGCTCTGCACTGTAGGTTTGGTACAACGTGGTGCAAATTTACAACACTGGGTCTGTGATTTAAAATCAGGAGTAATGATGGTGACCCAGAAACTGGAGCCAGTTTGGACAGCTTTAAAAGCAGCTTCTGACACGTTACACACAGCCAGTCACAAACCCAGGCTCCAACTCTGCTGACATTTGTGCATCCCTAATTCTTGTTCTATATTTGCAGCACAAACAAGATCCAAAACAAGAGCAGAGCTTCCCTGCACTGTGAGCTCCTCACTAACGAGCCTTGCCCTGATCCTCACAGTGCCAGGGCTCAGCAGGGATGCTCAGGGTGTGACAGGTCTGTGCACAGAGACAGCAGAGCCACAGGAGATGAGCACTCATCTTGAGTCCTGTGATTTCCTTCTTGCCTCCCTCCACCTCTTCCTTCTCCCCTGTTTTCTCCTGATTTCTCTCTGCCCTTTCAAAGCATTAACTCTGTGATTGTGCTGTTGAACTCTTGTGAAAGGGCCTGGAGGAAAGACAATGCTCAGTGAAGCACAGTCAGTCTTTACTGTCACGGGGATATTCAAAGTGCTTTTCAGACATGGTGATCCAGGAAACACAGTTCATCTTGCAAAAATTTGGACACCTAGAAATGTCTTTTCCTTGCACCTGAGGCAGAACCAGGACTGCAGTGTGGGCTGATCAGTCCTGCCCTTCTACAGGAACCCTCCAGCATGGATATGCTGGCACCAGGGTTAGAAAATCCAGAACAGGCATGGCAAGGAATACATTTCTGCAAACTATTTCCATTTTGTGACCAAAACATATGACTAAAAGGCTCCTGACAAGGCTTGGGTGTTGGCAGCATTGCTGTTCCATGGGTCTAATCCATGGCTGGGTAGATGAAACAGAAGCCCAAAGCAGAGCCAGCAGTGGCAGAAATGCTGCCCCATTCTGGGCTCAGTCCCGTGGAAAACCCTTCCTCCCTCCCTCTCATTTCTTAAAGCCAGGCAGCACTGAAATGCTGCTCTGTGCTGATGGCTTCTGTCACTTACCACGGTGCAACAGAGGGGCCAGAACCACCAGAGCAGGGCCAAAGCCAGCAGGAGGAAGAGGATCAGCAGGGCGATGGCCAGGATGGACCCGTCAGACTGGAGGGGAACACAGACACGTGTGACACATGTGACACTGAGCTGTCCTCACACACATCCCCCCCTGCACCCCCACCTGTGTCCCAAAGGCCCTTCCCCACTTACTGCTGCATTGACCATAGTTATTGATGTCACACTCTGTTAAATTGTCGGCCAAGGAGCAGCTTTCCTCTCTCTTCACACATGGAATGCAGCACCTACCCTCCCCAACCCTCCCTGCAGAGAGGCTGAGACCTCTCCTTCACTTCACAGGTTTGGCATCCATTTTCTGACCCTTGCAGTTACATGAAACAATTCAGGTTAAAATTAATGTAACATTCCTCAGAATATTTAAGTAAAGGCATAAAGAAAGATTTGAAGAGCTCACAACATAGTGGTGGAATCATGGAGTGGTTTGGGTTGGAAGGGACCTCAAAGCCCATCCAGTCCCACCCCTGCCACGGGCAGAGACATCTCCCACTGTCCCAGGCTGCTCCAAGCCCCAGTATTCAACCCAGCCTTGGACACTGCCAGGGATGAGGCAGCCAGTATTGGCAAGGTTTCACTGCCGTTTAAGCAACTTTGCAGCTCTTCCCTCTTGCAGTACAGAATGACAGCGATGTTGGTGTTACAGCTGACTCCAAACAGAAAATTTGCAGTGATGACCATGACCCAGTCCTCCTGCTCCTCTCAGCTGTGCTGACTCAGAGCAGCTCTGCCAGGAGCTTTCCAAGAGGTCTGAACATCCAGCACAAGGACACACAGGGAGTTTCCCCATCATTAACTCCAGAAGATCCCCTCCTCTCTGGCTGGGACACTCCTCCCAGTTAAAACTCATCTGCAATTCTCCAGTATTGATCAGCACTGCAGACTGCTGCACAGGCCAGCTCAGTTCAGCTGTCCAGCCCCAGATGTGCACCAAACCAGATGTGCCTGTGTCCCTGAGCTGTGCCAGCCTCCCCGTCCCACTCCTCCCCAGGATCCTGCTGTTCCCAGACCAGCAAGGCCTGACCTAAACCTCTCCAAGATGCCCCTGACGCAAGAGCCAGACATTTAAAGCCCCCCACCCAATGTCAAGGCCACGGTGCCAGACTGAGGACACGTCCAGGGACAGACTGACCTGTGGGTGTGAGAAATGCCTGCTTGAATCCCTGCAACTCAAGGGCCAGATAACCTCCCACCATTCTAGAACGCAGAGTAATGGAAGAACAACCAGGCCGAGAGCATTTTCCAAACTCTCTGCTGGTGCAGAAAGAATTTCTGGACAGCTTGGATCAAGACAACCTGATCTTTGACACTTGAAAGCAAGAGGAGGTAATCCACACAGGAGAAGCATTCACCCAAGGCATATCTGGAAACGGAACCTGGACCCCAATGCACACAAAAAAAGCTCATTTGAGAAGAGAGAGCTGAGGGCTGTTCCTCCAGACAAACAGCATAAAGGCACATCCATCATCCGCAAAATGCAACCTGCTGGTATTCAATGCTTTAGAAAATGTGATCTCAATGCTTTACTGCCTTGAAAGAAGAAATCAGATCTTTTATGTCTAATTGTTATCTGCCCCCTTAGCCCCATATTAAAACAATTATTTGGTCATTAAGAGTACTCTAAAATCAATTTTCAAAAATCCAAAACAAATTAAAGTGGCTTTTAAACTGTTTTCTCTGGTTTTTTTTTTTTTTGTTTACTTTTACTTTTTCTCCCCCCAGGAACAACCTGGCTTTTTAAAGGACAATTTTTGATACCCCAGCACATCTGTTCCTCTGGCTAGCTGGGGTTTTGTGTATCACAGCAGAGGACAAGGCAGGGTTGGGGCTGCCAGATCTTCCCAGTCTCACTCAGAATTTAGCTGTCACTCTGTTTGATTAGATTTTATATAGCTTGGATTGTGCTGAGACAGAAGCTGCCACTTAGCCAAGCTGAATGATAAACAGGAACAAAAATCTGCCTCTCAAAGAGTGTGCAAAAGTTCCACTGGCATTTTGAGACCTCCCTCCCAGTCTTATATAGCTCGTGAAAAAGGGCTGAAGCCTTTCAAATGTCTGTTTTAATTCTATTTTTTTTAATCAAAATTTGGAAGAACAATGCAAACATTCATGGAAACACAGAACCGTGGAATAATGCAACAAGTATGTTTGACACTTACTGAATACAGGCTGGTGCTTCAGACCGGGAAACTTTGATTTTATAAAGAGAGTTTTCACAGTTTTTACAGTAAACCAGAAGGTTTTTTTCATAAGAAAAGATCAGTGGAGAAAAGCCTGGTCAGCCCCTAAATGCACACAGATTTTTGTGATGGGTGCTGCTGTCATAGGGATTCACCTTCCACAGGTAAATGTGGGGCTGCTACCCACAGTGAGATCAACAACCTAAAACTGCACAACACCTGAAGAGCTGACAAGAGCCATGCAGCAAAGGTGCTCTCAGAGCTTGTGCCAAATTACTGCAAAACTCTGACACTTTGCTTCCTGAGAGCTGCTGGAGACCTGGACAGTGCCTGGAGCTGTTCTTTTGAAACACCTTGTTAATCATACCAAGAAACACCAATAGAAAAACCAGTGGGCTCTTTGCCTGGCCCCTCGGGGTGCTCCACATCTCATGAGTTAAAACTCCCCCGTGCAGACTCTGAAACAAATCAGCTATGGAAAAAGAGAGGAGGCTGTGCCTTGAAGACTCCTTTGCCCTGCCAGAGTCCAGCAAAGCCAAGAAAGTGCTGCCAGTATTGCTGGCAATGGAAGTAGAATGGAAAAGAACCTCAGGAAGATGTTGTACAGTAGAGAAGACAGCAGGAAATCTGGGGCAGGACATGTTAGAGGCATTTCCTCATATATATCTAAATAGAGAGAATCTCAGAATCACAGAGTGGTTTCGGTTGGGAGGGACCTTAAAGCTCATCTTATCCTGCTCCCTTCCCATGGTCATGGACACCTTCTGCTATCCCAAAGCCCATCCAGCCTCCTCTCAGCTGTGGAGCTGTCAGGGATGTGAGAAGCCAGGCTGCTACTGGGGGACAACCAGCCCAGCCCAGCCCAGCCCAGCCCAGCCCAGCCCCTGGAGTGCAGGTTCTCCTCCAGAAAGGAGGGAAGGAATGACAAAGTCTGCTCCAGAAACGTCCCTGGGGTGTTTCCTGCTGACCACTGACCCACAAACCCTGGGAGATGTCCCAAAAGGGAAGATCCCAGCCCAGAGCTTGGTATGAACAATGAGCCAGGTGCACATTTCATGCTCAGGGAGGAGGGATGGCCCCTCCGGGCATGGTGTGCCATGAGGAAATGCCTCATGCTCAGCATTCCTTTGCTGTTCCCAGCTGACATCTCTGCCCAAGACCAGGCTCCCAAAATCCTGCCCCAGAAACACGGGTGCAATCATGGGGCAAGACAAAGCTAAGGCAGGATCAGTGGTACCAAGTCCCTCTTTCATCCTACACATCTTGAATGCTTCTAATGCAGAAACAAAAATAAATCTGTTCATAGAAAAACAGGAATCAGTTCACTGGAATTTCAACGGAACTATAGCTTATTCCTGAAGGTTTTCCAAAAGATGCTGCTACACAGCAGACTGGCATTTTTTGTTGTGTTTGAGTTTATTTTGTTTTCTCTAATCTTATTTTTGTTTAAGATTTTATTTCCTAGTTTCTCACTTTACTGTGCACACAGCAACAGAAACTGCTGCCCATCATTTATGGCACAGAGGAATTTTTTAATATAACAGAAACAATGTGGCCTGATTTCCAAAAGGAAATGAAAACTCACTGCTCTGCAGGGTCAGCCTCTGGTCCGTGTCTGTGTGGAGTTGCTTGAGCAGGAGCCAAGCTCAGCAGGGGATGTGAGCACGAAGCACCTGCTTGAGGTCACCCAGCAAAGCTGATCTCAGCTCCTTTCCCCCTCTTTTCTATGCTGGGACATGAAAATGCCCCTCTGGCAATGGTTTGTTTCCCTCCTCTCCTTCCAGAGCTGAGAGGCGAGCAGCAAACACTTTTCCAGCATCGTGTTATTTGCTTTACAACCTAGTGCAAGCAGCAGCACAGCCTCCCTTCCCCACAGGCTGGACAAAGCCAGAGCAAGGGACTGTCCCAAAGCAAAGCACAATCCCACAGCAAGGGACAGGCAAATCCAGAGGAAGTGACAATGCCAGAGCAAAGGACAACCTCTGTCCTGGGGAGTTCACACTCCAAACAGAGCAGGCAAACCCCTGGAGGGAAGGAGGAGTGATCACTGCACCCTCTGTTACAAGGGAAAATCTTTGGTTGGGGAAAGCAATTCTCTAACCCCTGACTGCTGTTTATCCTTATGGAACTCACTGTGGTTATCTTTATAAAACACTGAACTTTTCCTCCAGCCCCCTGAGCTGAGCAGGAGAGGCTCCTCACAGGCTCTGATGGGCTAAGAACCTGCCAGCATGACCTGGACACACACAACAGCAGCTCTGGGATAAGTTTCCTTCTGAAACTGAGTTTAAATTGAAATCACATTTTCAACAGAAAAACATTTCAATAAACTAAAACGTTTTGTTTCAGAGTGCTCTGTTTCAATCTCATTACTAAGTGGGGTGCTCATGTGTGCAGAGATCCTGGATTGCATTTCCTGTTTAACCTCAGCACTGTCACAGGGGCACAGCCACAAACTACTGTGATGTTCTCAAATTAAAGCTTTTCAAAACTTCCATCCTGTCCTGCCCTCACTTCCAGTTTATTGGTCTCTTCTGTGACTCCCTGTTTCCCAACCCACAGGAACATGGGTTTTGCAATATGACAACCACACTTCAGGGTATTACAAACCAGCCCATGCAGCAATATCAGAGTGAAATAATCTCTGCACGTTTAACTCTTCAGGTGACTCGTGGAGCAAAACCACTCCCTGACTGTTACACTTGCAACATTTAAGAGCAATTTCTTGTAGAAGCAAACCTGAAATCTCGTGCCCTGGAGCTCCCACCGAGCAATGCCTCAGGTAATAACAAACACCCAGGTTAAGGCCCCAGGAAATTCTCATTAAATAGACTCTGCAGCCTCAAAAAGCCTCTACTGACACCCCAGGGAGTGCCTTTAGGGGCACTGATCACTGGCACACCCCAAATTGTGCAGCCCAGAACAAAGCCACAAGTGAGAAAACCCCACTCTGAATTACATTACATTAATACTGAATTACACTTCTTTTGAGTTAAAAACAAAAAAACCAAACCCAACAAAAACAAGCCTTCAGTGAAAGGTCATTGGTTTTTACTACCAGGCTGCAGTCCCTGCTTGTTTTCTGACTTTCTCCACATTTAAAGGTCAAATCCACCCACCATTGATTAACACAAAGGTGCAAGTTCCTTCAAACTGCCACAGGAAGAAAGCTGGGATACCTGGCTGTAGTGAGGCTGTGCCAGTCCCCACCTCCTTCTGGCAGCTGCAAAACCTCTCCAGGTGAAAAGATCAAAGCTTTAGCTGACTCTGATGGCTCCTACATCTCTCAGCTGGAATTGTCAGACCAGAGGGGCTGTTTCTACCCAAAATAACGGGGCCTGCCCTCACCTCCCCAAGACATTTATTGATCTGGTGACAGTCCCTGCTCCCCCAGCCAAGAGCTGGGTTATGCTGTCCCTGCAGTCTTGGGGCTGAGAGCCACCAGTGCAAGAGGTCATGAGTGGTTTTTCCTCTTCTGGGAGCATTTTAGAAAATGAACAAAGACTCATTTCAATTCCCACCCTGGCTTCTCTCCGAGATGCTCTTTCTGCACAGCAGAACTTAGCCCTGCCTTCCTGCCCCCAAACACAGCCTTGGCAATTCTTTCCTCTCTTGCACATTCCCTCTCCTGCACTGCTTGGTGTGCAGTGCCTGGGCACACCTGCACATCCACAACACAGCATTTAACACTTTCCTCTCTTCCAGTTCTTCAAACTCCTAATACAGCTCCAGGAGTAAATCCCTTTCCAAGAGCTCCCCAACTCCACCAGCCACCACTTGCTAATTCTTCCAACAGAGAGTCAAAGTCCAGCTGACTTTTCTGGCTCTTCATTTTTGGTCTTTGCTTGTCAGGAAAGCAGCTGTCTGCTTCAGCTATGGTCTTAATTGAATTTTTTGCTTCTCTGGATTAACTCCAGAGAGTCCTTGAAAATGGACAGTTGATAGAGAATGAACAGTTGATAGAAAATGACAGCTTTTGCTTACGGGGAAAATGGGATTTGTGAGATCACTTACAGGTGGCAGAGGAAGGGTTTATTGTGGAGCTGCATCAGAATATAAAAGGCAAAGCCTTTCAAGGCCATGGAGCTGCTGGTTTTGCTCCTTCTCCCACTGAACAGCCATTCCTGGGGAGCAAAGGGGGCTGGGGTTCAGGGCGTGGGCACCAAGGTGAGTGTGGCACTGCTGCCATCAGGGCAGCTTTTGGAGGGGCCATTCCAGACCTGCTCCCAAACCTGACCATTCCAGACACACCACAGCACTGGTGGCTGCTGTGCACAAAGGGGAGACAATATCTGGCTTTTCCCTGTGTGTTGCCATGACTTCATTTCCCAGCTCTCACTCTCCCACCTGAGCTGCAGATGGTCCAACAGACCCAATTCCAGGTCTGAAGTCAATTAAACAATTCGGTGCTCATTTTGTATAGGGGTATTTCCAGGACTGGAGCCCTTGTAACCTTAATTAAAGACAGCATTGCAGTCTCAATAAATATCAGTATTATTAGTCTCAGTTTTATATTTAAAAAGGATTTGAAAACATAAAACTCTGCTACAAAAACAAAATGTGCATTTGCCCAGGAGGAATATCCTCGATTACTGAAGCCTGAGCTACAATTTGCAAAGCAGCCACTGAATGTCTCTGCATACAGCTTCAGATGCTGGACTGGAGCTGTGGCTGCTCAGCTGCACTGCAGATCCAGGCTCCCAGTCTGGAGTAACAGGCAGTGCCCTGAAGCACAGGCATTTCCAAAAGTTTCCTTACAGCTGTTAAATAACAGAAGATAAACAGGTATTTAATCTCCTAGAACCTACAAATAATAATTCTAACCCTGGAAGAAAGTATATGAGGAAGGAATAATTTTTTTTTAAGAACTGTTTCTCAGGTCCTGCCTCATGCGAGTAAAACACAGCAAACCCCTATGTGCTGACAACAGGCAAATACATTTTTGCCCATGATCAATGAACTGGAAACTAAAACTCGATGAATAAAATAAATTCCCTTCTTTTAAGGCACAAGGAAATCTTTGTCAGTTTTGGAGAATAACCTCTCATGTAAGCTCTGCTGGGTCTCCCCATACAATCTTGTCCTTGTTGAGCAAGGATCAAGTTGGATGACACAAAAGCCTTTTCTCAGCTGGTGCCTCAGCGACAGAACCCTTCTGGTAGCTGATGCTGTGCCTGGCCTCTCCCTTTTCTACACAGAGACCCAGTGGCCTTTGCTGCTCAGGGACAAAAGCAGGCTGGGGACACATTTTTAAGTCTTTCTGGCATCACTGCTCTGGCTTCCCAAAAATTACTTTAAGCCAGTTCACAGGAAAATTAAAGCAGTGCCTCACCCATGGCCTGGACAATGTTAGGTCTGCCCACAGATGAATAAAGCTGAATACATTGAAGTATATGAATGACTGCTAGGAATTCCAAATGAATTCCTTCACTGCCCCCCAGCACAACTCATTTCATGTCCTGTTCCCAGCAGCCAGCACTCAGCAGGAGCAGCATCTTCAGCATTACTGGGAATTACAAATTTCATCATCCTGGTCCCAGTAGGGCCTGAGTGCAGCAATTCCTCACTGACAGCCCCTACTTTGGGGGGTAATCCAGCACATTTCTGGTTTCCTTGTAGAGGGGCTGATCACAGCTGCTGGAATTGCAGCAGAGGGATCAGCCCAGGGAAGGAAGGCAGTAGGGTTGCTCCTTGTTCCCTGGGCAGTGGCCAGGCAAGCACAGACACCTCCAGGGCACTGCCAGCCAAGCCCTGGTCCCTGTGCCAGCACAGACCTGGAACCTGAGGCATTCACTGGAGGGCTTGGCCACATTATGGCACACAACACCCGAAATGTCACATTGCCACATGTTCAAACTCACATTGAAGGGGGGAACATGTCCTTCACTCTAGGCAGACCCAACCCGACAGCCCTGCTGCTGATGGAACATACAGCTGGTGCTAAATCCCAGCACCCCACAGAAGCATCTCAGCAATCCAAACTTACACAGTGTGTGCTAGAGATGATGACAGAACTGGAGATGAAGCTCAGACCATCGTTCATACTGACTTGAAGAGCTGCTTCCCTGGAAAAAACCAAGAAACAAGTCAGGGCAGCTCTCTGTCTGATACCATGCTGTGCCCTGGGCTGCTAGTGCTCAGTAAAGCCTCTTGTACAGATAATTCCCACTGGTGATGCCCTGGCCCTGTGCCCCTGCCCCCTGATGGCAGCAGTGTCATAGTCACCTTGGCGCCCATGCCCTGAACCCCAGCCCCCTCTGCTCTTTAGGAATGGCTGTTCAGTGGGAGAAGGAGCAAAGCCAGCAGCTCCATGGCCTGGAAAGCTTTGCCATTTATATTCTGATGCAGCTCACAACAAAAGATTCCATCTCTTCCTCCCATGTCTTCCTGCTGGGACTTGTGTCTTTGGGGAAAAATTACCAGCCCCCATTTCCACCATGCTCATGGCACCACCTTTTATTGCAGCTGCATCACAATGTCCCCAGATCTGTGCTCTGGCAAATCCCAAATCCAAGCCCTTCCCACTATGGGGGTTGTGATGCCATGTTTTCCTGCTGGGGATTCTGTTTTTGGGGCAAGCTGCAGCCCCTCATTTCCATCCATGCTCACAGCACCACCTTTTATTGCAGATCTGGGCTCCAGAGCACAACTGAACACAGGAGAATGGCAGCTTGGGATCCAAACAGAACAGCAGAACACAGGGAGGAGACCCAGCCCCATCTCCCCACAGGCAGAGGGAATACTGGGGCAGGAAAAACATACATGCCAACTTCCCTCAGCACAGGGGCTGGGCACAGCAGGTAGGTGTCCTCCACCACAAAAGGCTTCTCATCTGCAAAGGGAAAATAGGATTTACTGCCAAATCAGCCACACAGGCCTTAAAGAGCAAGTTTAAATAATGGTTTTATTTAAAATGAGATGGGGGGCGAAGAGCTGCCTCCCATGTTTGAGCCACAGCAGAGCTGAAGGTGTGGAGCTCTTTGGAAGGTCAGAGTACAGGATCACTCCGTGCAGGGGCACAGGGGCAGTTGCAACAGAGATATCCAAGTTAAGAAAGTTGTAGATTGTGGGAAATTTTGCATTTTAAGGCAGAAGCATCTGAACCTCAGTTAAACCTTCCAGCCTGAATTACACTGGTTTTAAAAGTGAGTGAGAGAAACTACCAACAGGCTTGAGAAGCAGGAGCACTGACTGATATTCCTCTTCTGTGGACTTGAGTCAGAGCTTTGTGCTGGTGAACAGAAAAAGGGGGATCCTGAGGAACTACCCAGCCCATTTTCCAGCTGCCTGGATGTCCTGTGGCGGCACACCTGGTCCCACAGCGCAGTTCTCACCCCCTTTTATGATGATATCATTAACTCCCACAAATTTATGACATTGCCTCAGCACACACATGCCAAGAAAATGAAGATCAGTGTCTTCTTTTCTCCTTTGCTAACTCTGGCAGCCGAGGCCAAAGGCTTCTCTGTGCCAGCATTCACTAAAACAAAAGCTGCTTCATCTTTAAGGCCTTTCACTTAGATCTTGTCAGGTTTTTGTTTCTCTTTCTCTCCCTTCCCACTCCCAACTCCCATCAGTCCATGCCTCTCTAAAAGTTTACCAGCCCTGGGTGCCCTGGGGGAGCTCCTGGCTGCAGGCACAGATGAGTTTGTTTGGAGAATGTTTGTGCTTCCCCGCAGAAATGAGCGGCTCTTTCCCTCTGCTCCAAACAAAAGAGCATCCATTTGGTTTGCACAACTCTGGCCCATCTGACTCCTGCCTGGAAAACTTCCACAGTGAAAGCAAACAAAGCATCACTTCTCCTTGCACTGGCACTGGGGAGTGTGGTGTGGTGCTGCTCTGCTGCAGGACAGGTTTCTGTACCCAGGGCACTCAAGAGATGGGCTGAGGGCTCCCCACACCTCTGCCAGAGGCTGGGTGCTGTGCTCTGCACTGCTGCCAGTGGTGCTGGAAGGGCTGGGAAGGGAGAGGAGAGCTGCTGGGTTCACTGCCCTGGATGTCATTTCAGCTCCAGGCTCGGGGCTGCCCAGGGGAATGGGGCTGCAATCATTTTTGCCCCCTTGGACATTTTACACAAGGGATGCCCAGGCCTTGATCACCTCCCAAACACCACAGGCAGGGCTTGGACAGCCCCAGCAAACAGCTCAGTGCCTCTCTTTTGAGAAAGGCTGCCCACAGCAATGGCACAACTTCCTCCTACCTGTGCATCACTCCCTCTTGCTGTATGAACCCCCCCAGATGACCCAAACTGGCCAGTCCTGGGGCCTGAGCAGTGTGCAGGTACAGAGGAGGGTGAAACCTCCCACAACAACATCTGGGCTCCGTGGATGCCCTTTCAAGCAGGTACCTGATACTGCTCAGACTCCTACAATTCTACACCCAGTGTTCCTGCACCTGAACAGCTCAATGTAGCCTGGAAAATCTTTTATTGCCAACAACAGCGAATAATTTCTTATGCCATTAGTAGGGTGTAACCTTCTGGCAATCCAGGACTTGGAATATTTCCTAACCATAATAAAAAAAAAAAAAAAAAGGCGATACAAGAACCCAAAGAAGGTGACTAAAGAGACAGCAGCACTTTCTTGTAGCCATATAACCATGCCAAAATTAACAGCCTTCCCTTTGGTGAATGGTTCACCGAAGAACCCACTGGTGCACTGAAATCTGATTGCAAGAATCCCTCGCAGAAGGGTTTAGGAAAGCCCAACATTCCAAAATGCCACTGCAATACCAAGTGCTGACTGCAGGTCCTGCAGGATCAGCAGGATCTTGGTCCAGAAAAGGCTGCAAAAACTGTTTGCCAAACTTCCCAAATATCACAGACCAACAATTTCCATCTGCTCTCCCTGTACTCATGATCTGCATTCAGCTGAATTTCACCTCAGAGATGCTCTGCCCTGTTCCTGCAGGATGGGAGACTCCAGCCCAGCCTAATGCACCTCATCCCACATGGAATGGCAGCTTGAGTCATCCTGAGCACTTCCATTGTCCCTTTGTCACCTCAGGTGAGCCAAAACACCTCCTTAATTCTCTGCCCCACCTATCAAAGCTGGGTCTCTGTTCCCCCTGGCTGACTCCTCCTCTCATGCCACTCTTGTGACAACTTGCAAGCAAAGTTTGTGTTTCAAACCCATTTTGTGGGAGCTGGGAATGCAGGAAGAGACTGGAACACTTTCTGAGCCATAAACTGCCTACGAGAAAGAGCCATAAATAAGAAATGTTTTGTTAATGCTGTAATGAAAACCACATTGAAATCAGCTGTAACTGCTCTGCTCTGTGCAGGACACGAGCTCTGGATGCCAAAGTCTTGCGGAGCAGAGTCAGGGGATGAGGAGCAGATAAGCACAGAGCAGTGATATCACATTCCCAGCAGTCCCTGGATGCAGGGATTTGCTCTGAGGGGTTCATGTGCCGAGCAAACAACTGATCAAGGAGTTTGGAGGCTGCAGCAGAAGCTGGCAGAGCACCCCAGGGTTGATTTGCTTGGGGAACTGCACCATCACAGGGTCCCTCCAGGAGCCCTGGGCCAGCACAGCTCCAGCCCCAGAGCTGTCCTCATCAGCACCTGGAGCACTGGGGGAGCCTGGCAGAGCTCCCACCCTCCTCACTCAGCACAAATCACAACCCCCCTGCCTGCCCTGGGCTCATCCCTCACTCAGCCTGGAGCTCTGCTGCAGAAAAAGGCACAGGGATAAAAGTTCTAACCCTGCAACTTGGTGGAGGCTGGGGCAGCACTTGAGGGAAGCACAACCATTTTCTTCCTTCTTCATATTCTTTGACAAGCAATTACTTCAGCCACCCTTCAAAAGCAGAGACCAAGCTCTCCTTGGTGCATGTTCTCACCTTGGGAAGATTAGAGGCATTAATCTATATCTAATTATTAGATATAGATTAATTAAACTAATATTGTATCCCTCCTCAAGGTGACAACCCCCACAACACCTCAGGGAGCTGCTACGGAGAGAGAGACATTGTCTAGCACTGCCTTGGAAAGGGAAAAGCTGCTGCTAGAAAAGAAAAAGGTTCAGTGGAGGGTTGCAGTGATATGATCAGGCAAGGAAATCAGGGGTTAGAGAGTGGAACTGCAAAGCAAAACATTCCTGTTCTGAGAGTGACAGGGCTGCAAGAAAGCAAAGAGGATATCACAAGAAAAGCACGGAGCTGCCAGGAGAAATGAAAGATGGGGGAAATGGAGCAATCTGTCAGGCTTTAAAAACAAGAGACAATTCTTAGGAGACATTTGTTGAGCAGTCTGGGGATCCAGTCCCCCATAAATCCCTCTCTCTGCTGATACCCTGTGCTGTCCTGCTTCCAGGGTCTGAATAAAGAAAATCCAGGCCAGTTTGTGCAAAAGATGGGGTTTGGCCAAGCATCCAGAGCATTCACTGGAGTGCAGCAGATCCAGCCCAGCTCTGCTGTGGTGCCTGCTCCTTCACCAGCCTTTCATCTCTCCATTCAGCTTTAAATTGCTTAGGACAGAGCTCAGCCTCTCTGCCCAGAGCTATCTTTGCTGGCTCCTGCACAATCTAGGCAGACTCAGACATTTTAGCACCACAGAGCAGTCATAAGTCACTGCACTGGATAATTACTTTTAACTCTGTGCAGGCTGAACCCAAATCTCCCAGGTCCTGCTGCTGGCAGGAACACCCTGCTGCTGAACATGCATCTGATTACAGCTCTGCTCAGCCAAATATTCCTCATGGTTTCTACAGATGTTCCTTTTTTTTTTATCCCATAACTATGAACATTATGAGTCGATGCTCTCTTCACCTGCCACATTTCCCTGCCAATAATCCCAATAAAACCCCATTAGCTCATGCCTTTAACCTCAGCACGTCCTAGCCATGCTCACTACATCTCATCTGGGATAATTTCAGGCTTCAGGAACTGTTGGCTTAGTATTATCTTTAAAAATATCTCCCTCCCTGATACAATCAGAGGCAGAGAGGTTTGGGGCAAACAAAGACAGCTGAGCTTTCCAACCTCCATGAGGTTTCCATAAAATCCTGGTTCAGTTCTCTCAGGGAGAGAGTCTGAGTTGGGAGCAGCAGGCAGGGGCTGCACGCTCTGGGATCTCCCCGAGGGCAGCTCAAACCCAGCAGAGTTGTGCCAGTCCCCACCTGGAGACATCTGGGTTTGGGAACTCCTCTCACTCACTCAAGGAGGGGCTGCACCCAGAATTTGGGTTTGTGGCCTTTTCCTGCCACACCATAGCTTCAAACAGAGCACCCAGCCAGGGAGGGTGAGCTCACTCCTCAGCTCTGCAGCATCCAGGACACCATGGATGCAGGGGGCAGAGGGCAGGACACGTGCTTGGCCCTTATCCTCACTTTCCACAGCCCTTTGGTGGGCACAGGAATGCATCTTCAAATTCAAAAAGCCCAAAGGCTGCATTAGGATAAGCTGATCTTTCCTGAAATCTGCAATGGAATTGTGATGACAGACATCATAAAAAATAACTGGGCTGGACCTGCAGTCAGCACAGAGGGTGGAAGGATTCCTTCCTCTTCTCCTCCTGCACTTGAGCAGCAGGGCCCAGTGTTTGGGGTGAGGGCACTCTCACACACCATTCCTCCCTGAGCCTCCCCAGACAGGGCCCTGAGCAGTGGAAGCTGAGGGATGGCATTCCCAGCTCCCTTTGGATGCTTCCAGGAATGAGTGCCCAGCTCCAGAGCCCTGCAGCTTCTGCTGCTCACATCCTCAGCACCGACCACATCTGAATTCAGCAAATGTCAGCCAGGGCCAGCCAAGCCAAGCTTGGTGACACAGGAATTGGCAAGTCCAGAGGGTTTCCTCCTGCAGGAAGCCACTGCAAGAGCATGACCTGCCCCAGGGCTCACTGATCCCACACAGGGCAAGCAGTCCCAAATCCCCCTGCTCCAAAGAACCAGTTACCCAGATACTCAAAACACACTGATCTCTGATTT
Source organism: Rhabdornis inornatus (assembly GCA_013397075.1). Taxonomy (NCBI): domain Eukaryota; kingdom Metazoa; phylum Chordata; class Aves; order Passeriformes; family Rhabdornithidae; genus Rhabdornis; species Rhabdornis inornatus. Next base: position 37,295 of record VWZS01008190.1, on the reverse strand, counting down.
CCAGAGCTGATTAAGCTTGCCTTCTGTATTTTCACCCCCTCAAACTCATCTGCTCACACAGTGCCACCAGCAATCTGCCTCTTAAAAAATAATCTCTTCTGCATCCTGCAAATGAAAAGCTCTTCATCCCATAACTGCTTCCACAACCAGCATGTCTGAAGATGCAAATGCCTGCCAGTGCAGGGTCAGAAAGGAAAACCAAGGGAATCCAGGAGCTTACTGAGGGTGACAGTGTCGTTGATCCTGAAGCTGCAGAGCACACGGTCCACGTTGCGGGCGTGGCGAAAACCATTTCCCCTCACCACGACCTGGAAGGACTCTGCCAAAACAGGCTCTGGGTTATTATTAATGCACAGCACGACAGGGAATGGTCATTTCAGTTTTCAGCTGCTCAAATCGGCAGTTCCACAGATGAGTTTAAAACCTGTTAAAAATGTCACTTCCACGCTCTCCCTGTGAAAAATGAGGTTTACTTTTTTGGTACAATTTAAAAAGTTTAATAAGACACAAACAGTAAAGCAAAAGGTTATAATGGTTGGGTGTTTGGCATTCAGCTAAGAGCACACCTGCTGTTTTGGAGACATTCCTTAAATTTATTAGCCTGTTGCATATTCATAGACCCATTACACATTTTCAAACTTTTCTACAAACTATTTTTTATATTTTTAGCACTGTTTTACATGGCCATTTCTTGAGCCCACTCTTTTAGAGTGTGTGTGTTTTTTGGTTGTGGTTTTAATTTTTTTTATCAGTTTTAATTTGGGCTGTGGTCTTTAATTTCTACAGATGGTTGGTGCTGGTAACTGGTGTATCAGTAGCAGGTGTTTTCACTGGGTGTTATCTAACTAAGTAGGTAGTTTACTTACTATAAAGACACTTTATTAGCTTATGTTACTCTTAAAGAAAACAATATCTTAAAAACCATTTCAACACCACTCATATGGTATCTACTGTAATATTTGCGAAAAGCCAATACCATAATATGTATTTATAACACTGCCCAATTTCAACTTGCATTTTTATAAGCAGGAAACAATTCAGCACAGACACACTTTAACTGGCCTGCAGTGGAAACATGAAGCTTCAAGGACACTGAGCTTTGCCCTCTCCAAGTGTCCATTTTAAATGGCAGAAAGTTTTGGGTGAAGAAAGGCAAGAAATCTTCTAGTGACAGATAATGTGGAGAAGTTTAAGTGTTCCTTTCCCAGGTAACTGCAAAGGAAGCAGCCCCCACAACTCCTGTGACTCTCTGGGAGAAGCACTCAGCTCATCCCCACTGCAGTTTGGCTGGGGAATGTGATTTGAACACAAAATTGTCCAAGGCAAACCAGGAGCAACCTCAGTGCATCAGATTTAAAATCCCCAGGAGCAACAGGGAACTTCGTTTTTGCAGGTTCAGATCTTTGCCTTTGCATTTTCCAGCCCCCATCTTCTCTCATCTCCTTCGAGGACCAGCACACTGTACTTGTCAAGAACAGCAGATTTGCTCTGGAATCTGGGCTCCCTTCCAGGTCTGCAAATCATCCCAGCACATCCAGGGAAGCTGCTCCAGGCCCGTGGTGTGCTGGGGGACAGCTTTTGGGGAGAGCACAAGAGCTCTGTTCTGCTGAATGTTCAAGGGAAATCACAGAACTCTCAAGCTCTGGGGGATGAGGGTTCATGTCAAAGAACAGAAATCAGAGAGATCAGCAGGACCATGGGAACCTGGCTGTGCCCGGGGCTGGAATGAACAGCTCAGTGCCCCCTGCATGGCCAAATAATCCAAAAATTGCCCTTCCAGAACGATGTCACTGCTGAAAGTCATCCCTGCAGTGCCTTGGGCAAGTGAGCAGTGCAGAAGTGGCCTCAGGTACCACAGAGCCCTCAGGTTTGCTCCTTGCAAGCAAGCAAACAAACAAACAAAAAAAAAGAAAGCAAAAACCCCAAAACAACAACAAAAGAACCAACCAAACCAAAAAAATAAAAAACAAAGCAAAAAAAAAAAAAGTAAAAAACTGCCACCATCCTTCAGGATGTGCACAGCAACATGAAAACTCGAGGTGTCACAGCCACACCTGCAAACATGGATTTCAAGGACACTAATGCTATCATTTGTGTAGTCAATGGCACTTTCATCAGTCCCAAAGCCTTAAGTGATTAAATTACCTGCAGGGACTGTTTGCCCAAACTTGGAGAGGAGGCCCTGAACTGAGGATCCAAATAACTGATGGCATTTTCCAAGGACTGTTCCTCTTGTGAAGTCCTGGCCAAATTCTGATGCAAACAGTTTTTATAAATCTGTCTGCATTTCCTCTCAGCTGCTCTGCTGGACACAGTGTTCCTACCCCTGTCCTCCCATCAAGGCACAATGAATAGCAGTGATAAGATCAAAGCACTTAGAAAGCGTTAAAGATGGTTATAAATGAGGATTATAAGCCATCTTGTGGTTCTATAAGCATCGTTGTTTATCACTTGAATAAGTATGTAAATATCTTTTCAAGTGCAGTGCATCTACTTCAAGTCTGGCACAGCTGTAACATTTATGCAAAACTTTTGAATTCAGGCTTTTTCTGTAAGAAAATCCCATTTGACATCACTTGGCAGAAGTGGGACAAGTGCAAACGACCCTGAGGTGAAAAAGAAATTCACCCCCCAAAAAAGGTGAAATATTTAGCCCCCAGTAATTAGTGAATCTTGCACTCTTCAGCAATTAGAGATGAACTGAAAATTGTATTTTAGGCACCATGGAGAAGCGTGGCCTCGCTCATACTTACCCCCTGCACAGATACTGGAAGGCTCTGCTGCCAGGATTTCTATACAGGACTTCTTCAAAATCTAAAAGAGACAAAAAGTCGTGAAGTTCTCCAGCCTTGTTTCCCTGGAAACAGAGCTGTGAAAGGTGAGTGAATGTGCATGGTTTTCACACAAACATTTAACTCAGAGCATTCTGCATTCGTGGCACAATCACAGCTCGACTTCCCACTCTGAACCACCCGGGAGGTGTCACTGCTGCTGGTGAGGGGTGCCAAGGTGAGGGGTGCCAGAGGATGCTCCCCCCTGTCCCAGGGCAATCCTGGCTTCGTGCCCAGCATTCTGCACCCCATGATCTGAAATTATTCATGTTCTGCAACCCCAAAGGGCTGTGGAGGCACCATCACTGTCCTCTCTTTGCAGCCACACCTCCCTCTCCAAAGCTACTCCAGACTCAAAACTCCAAATCAAACATCACAAGTTTAAGCTAAACTGTTTAGCTTTGCACTAAAACATCTCAGAAATCCCGACAGAGACACTTCTCAAGTCTCACCCGAGGGGCTGCGACTTCTGTTTTTCACCTGATTTATGCCAGCTCACCTGAGGGCATCCCCAAGGCTGCTCTGCGACTTCAGACCAAGCACAGACAATTCTTCTCCACTTAAGCCAGGCTTAACCGAGGCAGAGTGTCCCTGGGAGGGCTGTCCCGTGCTCTGAACACTTCATTGCAGTGATTTATACAAATAGGCTCGGCCAGCACTCAAGGCAGAGGAGCAGCCTGGGGCTGGACACTTTTTATTTATTCCCTCTTGGTTAGAGTTCCTCAGGCTGTTCCCTGCAGGCTGCAGCCTCTGCCCTGCCCTGCCAGCCCCAGCTCCCCCTGGGCACAGTGCCAGTGCCTGGCACCCTGGCACAGAGCTTGAGGGGCTCAGCCCCAGCCCCTGCACGAGGCACCATGGAGCAAAACCCAGCTCAGCTCCAAGAGGCAAGCAAATGTCAGCCAAGCATCATTTGGTGACTCAAACCCAACACGAAAACTATTTTCCCAACTTTAAATTGAAACATCTGTAAGGAAAGAACAGCAACCAGTATAATAAATTCTGTAAGGAAAAGATAACTTTTTTTTCTCCACAGTCACAGCTCCCTGCCTCAAAGACCTAATTGCAAAAGCTACTCATTGAGCCAGGCTTTGTTTTTTAAAACATTTAAACAGAAGTTTGAGTTACTCAGAAAGCAGGGCTGAAAGTACCAAGGGACTGGAGGAGGCAGGATGGTCTGAGCTGGTGGCAGCCTGACAGGTGAGGAGAGAGAAGATTTGCAGGAGCAAGGTTTTACAGGAACTGTCAAGTGGAAAAAAAGATAAAGTAAACAGTTGAGAACAGAACTGAGAAGTAGAAGAATTTAAAATACACAGAATAAGGAAAAACACAGAGAATGTAAAATACAATCGCTACTTTTTTTTTAATGCAGTAAAACCCCACATGATTAAATTTGAGATTAATGACTTCTACTCAGCTATTTGCAAACACTGCTGTTGTAAGGCAGCTCAGAGGGAGAACAGCAGGTGTCTCAATTAGATGATGCAGATCTCCCAGTCCAGTCTAATCCCTTTACATGACTATAAAAAACTGGCCTTAAACACTTTTATGGTGCCAATTGCAATCTTTATTTTGATTTAGATTAAGTTTCCAATGCTCTGAGCACACACCCTTACTTAAAGTGAACATCAGGCAGAATTATTGCAAAAGGCAGAACTATTGCAAAAAAAATCCTTTATGTCTATTCCTCATTAAAAATACATTCAAAAAGGATTCAGTGTCTTCACTGTAGAAGATTTCATGGGATGTGTCATTTTCTGAGGGCCTGGGAGGTCACTGGGCCCTTTTGGAAACCAAGGGAAGAAGGGGAGTGAAATTCTGCAGCCGCTAGAAGCTTTCACTCAATATTCTGCTCACAGTGAGCACACAGCCAGATCACTTCATCATGGCAGCTGCATATTCCTTAGATGTTCTTTCCACCAAATTTGGGCATTCTAATTAGCAAACAGGATGCTGAAGTGTAATAGAAGGTTACTGTCTAATTAGTGTCAGTGGAATGACCTGCAGTCTGATGCCAGGTGCTCATTAGCAAGCTCTGTTCAATGCCAAAGTCTGCTGCCAATTACAAACCAGCCATTTATTTATGAAGTGTTTCCTGCCCAGTAATATCTACATGAGCTAAGTAAAAATAAAACAATAAATGTTTAAGTCCCTCTTAAAGATGTATTTGGGGGAAGAAAGAAGTGGAAAGCTGATCATACACCATTAAAATTAACAAGGAACACTGTGCAGCTGAGGCTGGGGGTTATCAGCTGATAAACATGTTCTGAGTCCGTTACGGAATTTGCACTAGCAGGACATGCCTGGAATTAACCTTCTCTCATCCCTATTCCCACTCAGGGGCTCTTACCCCTCTCCCTGCTCCAGGGAATCTGCCAGTGGAGTCTGGACAGACAGCTCAGGATGGGCACACAAAGCCATCACCACATTCCTCACAGTGCCTCAGTGATGCTCACATGGAGTTTTCTCCAAAGTCCCCACACTGCACACATCCAACACTGCAGTTTGCCCCAGGAAACATTTGTGTAACAGAGGAATTCAGAGTATTCCCAAGCTCAAACTTCCTGGGGTGAAGGAGCACCTTGAACTGCCACATCCTAAGAGCTGGAAAACACTGAGAGCAGCGAGCACCAGTGCAAGAGGATCCAGAAGGAGCACACAGAAATTAAACTTGAAAGGATGGACCATTGGTGCAATTCATACAGACATGAGACAATCCACAGACTACTTCATGCTGCTTCATTTCTCACCCACCACAACTGCTCCCTGCAGCTCTGGGGCTCCTTGCTAAGGGTTACAGCTCTGAGATAAGCTCCAAGCTGGTGCCATGGTTTAACACATGGCAAGGACCAGGAGTTTTCCTGTTCCAAGACCTGCTCCTCAGGCAGCCCCTGTTACAGGCTCAAAGCAAGGTGATGACAGGATCCCATCCTGACTCTCACATTGCTTCATGCTCCTTGCCTCCAGAACTCCTACCAAAGCTGTACTGGGCAGGAGATTAAGTTGAATTTTAGGTTTTCTTCTAAGACTAGCTTCATTTGCTTTAAATTTACAGGTTATGACCTGCAGAAGTTTTTCATAGCAAAAGAAAATTTAATAAAATAATTCTGTTCCTTCCATTTGTTTCCCAGCCTGCAGCAATCTGTCAGATCTGCTTCTGCTCCAGATTGTTCCCTCCTGACAAACTCAAACCACTCAATCATTAACAGGGGGAAGCTGGAGTTTTAGCAGTGGCTTTTGCACGATGAGGACGAGAAAGAAACTGGTTTGCTTAATAAAAAGCCACACTTGAACTCATGGGAGAGAAAGGACCATACCCCATGGTGCACTGAACACCCACTTGAAGAATTGTGTTTTTAGGCATGACCTCAGTGTGGGATTGGATTTTCCTCTCAATTTCCAAGGCTTGGAGGAAACAATCCCTCCTGGAATGCTGGGAGCAGATCTCCTGCAGCTGCTCACTCCAAGCCCTCCGGCTCCCAAAGAAAAGGAAGGGCAGGTGCTCAGGAACATTCCCAGCCCCACCAACCCGAACATCTTTGCTCAGCAGATCCAGCTGAGGCCAGCCCTGAGCTTCACCACTGCCAGCTCCCACCCTCTTCCTATTCCAGAGGGACTTCCAAGCCCACCAGCTCTGCACATGCAGAGGGTGGGGAAAGACCCAGTCAGGACAAGGCACGAGGGGAAAGCCAGGGCAGCTCACACCAAATCCCTGCAGACCCCACAAACCCAGGGGTTCACATCTCCAGAGTTAATTCAAACACTCATCTCCCCAGGGTCATCACTGGATCTCTCCTTCCCCTGTGACATCAGCCTGATCCATCCTCTCTCCACGTGAGCATCCTTGCTGTGCCAACTCTTACACAGGAACTGAAGGAAGTTTCCAAATCCCAGGGCCCTTTCACCATTAACATTCCCTGTGACCACAGATGCTCTGTCTGCTCCAGCATAGGGGTGCTTTTGGCAAGGATGAGAAAAGTAGGGGAAAGAATCCTGATTTTCCAGCTAGAACAGGAATCTACAGTTTGTTTGTTATTCTCTGGAGTGATTAATATCCTCCTTGTCATTCCTTTCACGAATAAAACCACTTCCCTTCTCGCCAGGCTACTGCAGTGACTCCTCTCCAGTGCAAGTGCTCAGGTCACAGATTCATCACTGTACAATTGCACTTCCCTGTGACCCTCCTTCCCAAGCTTGCACCACTCAGCTGGAGCAGTTCTGGACTGGCTGCCTGGAGGCTGAAATCTTCCCACTCTGCTCAGTGCAACTGGAAGGGGAGTCAGAGCTGCTGCTGGAATTCATTAAAAACAGCTGCAAAGGGAATGCAGGGCTGGGAAGAAAACGATTGCTTTTTTTTTGTTGTTTTGTTGGTTTCTTAAGTGACATGCAGCACCTGATTGTCCAAGAGAGCTGAGGCAGTAGATCCATGCTCAGACAGTGCCAGGAAAACCAATAAACCAGGGATTGTATTCCATGTCCATGCCAGAGCACCAGGGAGAATTGAACCTCTGCTGAGGGGATGGTTTTCTGCAATTGCATTATCCAACAGTGTATAACCACTGTAAACAGAGAAATCTGAGCCCTCCAGTGAGTGCCCCCTTCCTAGCTCCGCAGCTCAGCTTTCACCTGGGTTTTATCACCCAAGCAGCCTGTACCAAAACCAGAACACATAGAATGGGGACTGGGGACCTCCCAAACCTTGGAGCCAGGGGAAGCACTCCAGTCAGCCCAGGCACTCAACCTGCACCCAACCCCTGCAGGAAATCCAGAAACTGGGAATAGGGAAACCTAGGGATAACCTATTGATAAACTCGACCTTGAAGCAGCATTTTAGCACAAATCAAGGTTGGTTCCCTTGGACTAAATGATTCAGTGGATTTTAGTTCAGCAGGTTCTTGTGAACACAGAACTGTTGTAACAGACTAGCTGGGACTCCATTTCTTAATGCAAGAAAAAGCCAATTCTTTATTCACATAATTCATTTTATACAGTTTTCACAGACCTCCTGTGCAACTGATTGGCTACCAGTATTCTTGCCACCTAACTCATTGGTTAAAATCTATTTTTGTGTGTACCTGCTAAGACTCAGGTGTTTACATTTTTCCTTTGTGGATTCTCATGGGACAGATCTATTGTTTATGCAGGTGCAGACTTATTTTCCTTACTAGAAGAGGTAGTTGTGTTAACTGGCTTTTCATTCCTCTGATTCTTTCTTGTGGGAGCTTACAAGCTGCTGCTAGCTTAGCTAGAGTAGCAGGGCCTAAACCATATTTTTAAGACCTTTCTTTTATAATATCTCTATCTGTCTGCAACAGAGAACCAAACCTCCATCAGTGCAGGGTGACGCCAATGTGCAGGAGTGCAAACGCTGGGGTGAAAATACTCACAGAGTCTATGATCCCCTGCAGGGCTTCAAACCCATCGTTCACTGGGAAAACGTGGTCTTTGCTGTCAGCAATCCGGGCCAGCTGACACAGCAGGGAGAGGAAATGGAACAGAAATGCAAAGAATGAGATCAATTAGCCAGCAGGCAGCAAATTAAGACTTCTCCCAATTAACTCGCTTGCAAATAAAACCCTCAAATACTCAGCTACTCTCTCTGGATTGCCACTGTATTGCTTATTAAGCAATAATGTGTTTATCTTGTTAGCCTGACTTTATAAAGCTCTGTATCAGGGATCAGAAAAGACTTGGAGACAAGACAGAATATGGCTTTCACTGGTGCCTAATGATCTTTAGGGCAAAGGTTGAATCCAAAAAAGGTTCAACCTTTAATCATGGAGGTCTTTTCCAACCTTAACTCTTCCACAGTTCTTTGAAATTGTATCCCATGTGGAGATACAGGCCTGATTCACCTTTCCTGTCAGGACAGAGATTTGTGTTCAACCACCAGAGAGCCAAACAGAAGGAAGCAGGGACATACCAGGAGATATTTTCTGAGTGGAGGTTGAAAGGTCTCAGAGGAGCATTCAGAGACCTCTGTGATGAGGAGGAGGGGCCTTCCTGAGGTGGAGGTGAGTTCAGGGGAGCCAGGACATCACCTGCAAAGTGCTGCCTGCAGGTTCAGCTGCCAAGAGCACACCAAGGGTTAAGGCAGAGCTCTAAGCCCAGCTCAGCAGTAATGAGCTCTCCATGCATCTGCTGGAGCAGACTCAATGTGAGTGCTGCAAGGCCAAGGCTTGTTCCAGTAAATCTCCCCTGGCAGAGGTACCAGCAGCCTCTCTGGAGCTTCCTGGAGGCAGCAGAGCAGCCACACATTCCTCCCAAAACCCCACAGGCTGTCCCTGGCCAGCTCCTGTCACTAAGAACCCCCAGCTCTGCATCCAGAGCCATCCTCAGGCAGCTTTGCCCTGCTGCTTGTTGCTGCAGGCTGAGCTGCAGAGGCTGCTGAGAAAAGCTGGATGTTTACAGCTACCTCAGTTCATTCCCCTCAATCCTCCTTCAGACACAGCCATCCAACTCCAGGTAATTTTTTCACCGTCTAAGTGCCTTCAAGGAGTAGCTGTCTGAGGTCTGCTGCTTTAGGTCTGGTCTCTGTGTCATTTTTATTCCATCTTTGCTTTTTCTGTGGCTTACTCTGGGTTATACCAGTCTCTGGGGCTGATTCAAGGGAGATTGTTCTAAATCAAATGTGGTTTGACTCCTTTTCTGAAAGCTGAAAAACCTGGAAAAATTCTTTCAGCCTCTACTTGTCTGCAATGGGGCTGTGCACGTGCTTCACTCATGCTAGAAAAATGTCAACTGTTATGTGTGAAATACAATTCAGAGACATACTAATATTCAAATGAGAAATTTAGAAGTCAGAACACTGTGAAATATTCATCACTAATGAAGCTGTTTGCTCTTTACAGCACAGTTTTCTTCTGAAAGGAAAGCTGCACTGAAGCTCGAGGGTTATATGGCAATACTTCAGTTTTATGGGGAAAAACATCCCCACAACTTCTTCCTGCCTCCAGCTCAGGCCAGAGAATTCACTGCTCTCCCTGTGCCTTTCCCCTGCTTTTCCCCAGCATTAGCAAGAGTAGTTGGGGCAGGCAGAGGGGCAGGCTCAGACAGAGGGGGACCGAAAACCAAAAGCCCAGACCCAGCCACATCAGGTGGTCAGTTCAGACAGGCAACGGAAAGATGGGAAAACCCCTGGAGAAGCCTTGAGCAGGGGACCCAGGGCTGTGAACCCTGTCCAGGCTTTGCCAGGCACTCAGGGATCACAGGGCTCCCTCACCTGGGTCTCGTTGAAGTCTTTCACACCCACACAGTACACGGTGGCTCCCAGGTCCCGAGAGCGATTCGCCTGCAGAGGAGAGGAGAGGAGGCACCACATGGTTACCAACGGGCTGGGATGCAGCTGCCTCAAAGCTCTTAACCATAAATTCACTCTTTTTCTGTAGAATGAGCAAACGGGGAGCTTGGCAGAAGAGGACTTGAAAAGTTTTCCTCTCTGATTCTGTAAAATCAAGTTTTATCTGCTGCTAGAGTTGCTATTGTTTAGTAAAGCAACTGCCAGGGTATTTAGTGGATTTTTAAAACCTAATTAGTTCACCTTTCCAGCTCCTCCAGCTTCCCAAATGATTCAGACAGGCTAAATCAATTTTCTTTTCATCATTTAGGGCGCATCCCAGTACAACAGTAACCTCAAATGCTTTTGTGTGTTCTGTTTCAGACGTGGCCTTGTGATATCCAGAGGTGAGAGAGGCTCCATTCCATCTGCCCTAGAACTGCATCACTCCCAGGGCTTACACAGCATCCTGAACTGAAGGGAGAGCAGGCACAGGTTTAATTTTCCCAGGCTGCTTCACTGAAGTTGCATTTACTGTTACAAATGCTTAAGTATGGATGCAGTAATTTAATTGTATTTCAGCAGAACAAGGACACCTGCCCTGACTGAAAGCTCCTTCCCAGAAGAGATTAGATTGCTAGATTGTATGGGAAGACCGCAGCAATGCAAGCTGTTCACCAGCAAAAAGCTTTTGTAGCAGAAAAGCATCATTGCAGTTTTACTCTGGGAAGCTTCAACCCAAACAACTGGAGTAACTCACAGAGTAAGTGCCGAGTTCAGGGTCTCCTTCCACCAGCCCATAGCTGTTCCTCCCCAAACCAAAACAAATATAGCACTTCTGACCTTTCAACTTGTTCATGCACCTCTAAAAACAAACTTGTTTTTCTTGTGGATTTTTTATTTCAGAAGGGAAATAAAAAGAGATGAACTAAAAGGAGCGGAGCTGTAGATTCAGGATGTTTGCTGGAGCAATACTGGTTTCACTCTATAAACCCATTATTTTTGTTGTTATTGGATTTAATGCTGCACTTTGGACAGACTGAGAGAAAAAATTCTGTCCATAGCAAATTCATGCAGAAATACTCTCTTCCAAGCTTAGATCACCCTGGTTTGACTGATAAGTGCCAATTGCTCATCTCTCCAGGGAAGATGTCCAAAAGAGAGCTGCAGGAACATTCTGCAGCAAAGTTCTCAATGCTCACCCCACTGTTTAACATTTTGCACAGTTCACTAATTTAATGAGGATGTTGAGAATATGTGCTTGAATGTCAGAGATATTTGTGGAAATGTCGGACTGGGTGATCTGAAAGATTTTCTGATGTGACAGAAGCCATCCTCTTTCTGCAGTCGTGACTTTTTGTGAAAGGAAAAAAAGTGAAAGTGAGAATATTCAGCATTTCCCAGAGCAATCCAGTAAATACTGAAAAATTTCAGCTGTGAACAATTCCTTCTTCTAGTGTTTATTTTTAACTGGAAATTTTAACCCCTCCCTTTCCTTTCCCCTGAACAGTCTCAGCTGTGGTGAGTCAGAGGTTGCTGCTGTCAGTGGCTGTTCTTTAGATCCATGTCTGCAGAGCACCAAAGTGGAGTTTTCTCACTGGGGAAAAAGGTTTTCCTTATCTTCTGCATTCATAGCAGCAAGCCCAGATATTTCACTGTCTCCCTGAGTACAAATGTGTAAGTCACTTACCTCCCTCTCAGAGTAGAAAAATAGATCTTCGTGGAGCTCTCCATCTGTCAATGCAATGATGACACTGGCAGTTCTGTAACCTGAACACACAAACCTCTTCAGTCCTTGGCTTTCGTTCTGTTTGTTAAACCACCTCAGAAAACATCCTGCTTGTGAGCACACTCAGAGGGCATAACTCTGGTGGTATTTCAGACCAGTAAATGAGGCTGCAGCCATCAAAAACCCAGTGCAATTTGTTCCTAGTTAGCTCCTGATTTTATTAATGCTGTCAGTTCAAGAAATTCAGAGGGGCTTTTTCAGCTTGTGATAAAAAGCTCAGTTGGGATTTAAACGAAGATGGTGGGAAAAGGGCCTAAAATCTTCAGGATTCCTGAGTAACATTTCAGGACCATCATAAAACCTTGCAGCCTTCCCTTCCAAACCAGAAAGTTTTTACGTCTATTACAGGGAAGGAAAGGACAAACATTTTTCCAGTTGTCTGCACTTACTGCTGGTTTTAGTAATTGCTGGTTAAAATAATCTTTTAGCTAAGAGCTACTCCATGTACTTGTGTTTCAGAAGGAAGAAGAAATGGCTTCCTGAGCCCTCTAGCAAAAGTAAGGCACCAGACAGTTTTGGTTGAGGGTGGGCACCTGCAACCAGCCTGGCTTCCTCCTTTTGGCCTGAAACACTTTAATTCCAGCTCCTTAAAGCTCCACTTGTTCTTTTTCCTTTCAGGAATACTTCCCTGACTAGCACCACATCCCTGCAAGAAAAGCCACCCCCACCCTTCCCACAGTGAAGCTGCATTTTAGATATGTTAAAGTTATCAGTCAAAAATAAAGAGAAAAAAACATTCAATGGATCAAGAAGGCCTCTCACCGTGAACATTTTCGTAGTAAATCTGTTCACTTGCCTGAAATCAAAGCAGAAGATTATCAGTAATAATTCAATAATAAGAACATTGTGAACTTCTACTTGCAGCAGAAAGGGAGGGATGATGGCAGTGAGGATGTCACATTTGCAGTTCACACATGAGCTCTGCTTTCAGACATCTGATTCACAGAGCAAGGTCCTTGCCTGTGGTTTTGATGCATTCCTGCAAGGTCTCATCAGCCAAACCAACCCCAGTGCTGTCTCCCACTGTTCTCTCTGAAAATCCTGCCCACTTTCATCCTTGAGAAACGTCCTAGGCCCAATGCTAAATATTCCTCAGCACCTCCAGATCAACTATTCCAACTGCAAACAAACCAACAGCTCTGTTAGGTCACCTGAGTTTCTGCTGTGTTCACTTTTCAGTGATGGGGCAGCCCTTCCAATAGGCAGACAGTTCAAACCCCTCCCAAATACCCACCAAGAGGTGGGAGGGAGTGCAGGAGTTCAGGTTTAGAGAAACTCCTAAGCTTGTAAAATATGTAAAAAATATGCCCAGAAGGAGAAGGTCAGAGCAGGCAGTAAGGTCTGCAGTTATTTGACCACCCCACTCAGCCCAGGGAGGACTGACAGCTTCCCACCCTTACTGGACACAGAGCCACAGGGGACTCGATGCCACTGCCTTCTCCCAGGCAGAAAAGGCAGCTCTGCCCAGAAAAGCTGAAGGCAGAAATAAAGAGAATTGCTAGAGTTTGCAGCTCCAGCACTGAGATCTTACACTCCCTGTACTCGCTGCAGCAAAGGGACAGGGTCCCACTCCCTCACCAGAGAGTTCTCAACCAGCCCCTGTGTCCTACAGCTCCTGAGAAGCAGAGACTGCTCAGCACTGAGCCTGCATCAGTTACCCTCTCAAATCCTTCGTGCATGTACGTGTCCCCTCCTGGCAGCACCTTCTGCAGCTCCTCCAGGCCCTGGCGGATCTGCTCCCTGGAACGAAGGCAGGCACTCTGTTAGACCCAGGAGCAAAGCCACCAGCATGTCCTGACAGCCAGCTGGGGATGTGCAGGGCAGAGCCAGGCACAGAGAGGGGGGGAAAAGTGTTTAACCCAGTGTTTGCACAGGGTAGATGCCTCTCCAGGGACGTGGAACACAGAGTTGTGCTCCCAGTGTTCCCAGTGCCTGGGGAAAGCATCACAACAGCACCATCCCCGAGGTCAATAGCCACACATTTCATACATTTCTTCCTAAATGAATATTCCCTGCTCAAACCTCAGCAGCTGACTTGCACCTGGCTCACTTTCCTGACACGTTTTCTCACTTGAGTATACAAACATCATCAAACAGCTACAAAAATGACACTCAGACTATCCTGGCAACTCCAGTTTATGTGGAGCTACATCTTCAGCTCCTGGTTAAGCTGACTGGAAGACTGAAGCCTTTCCCAATGGCTTATTGTGACTCAGGGTACGTGTTTTAGCTCTTTTCAGGAGTGCCAGGCACAGTGACAGGTCAGCTGCAGGCTCTGTGAGGTGGGCAGTGATTTGTTGTTCTTCTGAGTGGCAGACATCACTCTGGAAGCCAAGCACAGGCCCGGAGACTTTAATACAAGATAAAACCCTGCAGTGTGTGGGGTGTATCTGAGCAAACTGCACAATCTCCATGGGAAAGGGATGAAGTCACTGCAGGCAGGGCCACACAGGCCTGCCAGGAGTCATTTCTGTCTCTACAATTTCCAACCACTTCAGAAAAGCTGGTGTGATCACACACTCACTGTGAAGCTGATGGCAACAGGGCACTGACACTGCTCAGAGACTCACCAGGGAGCAAAGACTGTCTGCTTTTGAATTATTAAACTTCCAAGAACCCATTTTGTACCTGTGATATCCCAAACTAGCTAGACACTTACGAGGTTCCTCCTCTCAGGCACCCATGCACATACCAAACCAAAGCTGGGTATAAAATGGAGCATTTCCTGTGATCAAAAGTGTTTTTCAGAGGTTAATATTGAAATTTTAAAACACATAGCAAAAGTAAATAAAATGTCAGTCCAGTCCCATTGGACTCACTGAGTTTTCCCAAAAGGATTAAGTTTTCCCAAAAGGAATGCTCAGCACCCTCAACCCTCACATTCAGATGTTGAAACACCACTCAAAGGCAGGGATGAGGTGGGGGGAGTTCTCCCAGGTGAGACAGGCCAGTGTGAGCCACAGCAGAGCACATCCCTTGTTTGCCAGTGCCCAGTACAACCCAGCAGCCAGCTGGCTCTGAGAGCAGCTCCATAACAATATCCTGCTCCCAGCCAGCATTTCTGGGACAGCGGGGGAAATATGGAATACATTCCCACTCAGGAAACATCTCAGTATCATAGCTCAGAGCTTGAGCAGAAAGGAGATCCCTGCAGTGGGGTTTACTCCTAGGGTGGGACACAGCAAGAGGCGGGGAACAGGTTTTCCTTTGGCAGCCAGTTAAATAAATGTGGTTCATTCTCTTAATCCCTGTTGCAGCAGGAAGTGGCAGGAGATGCTCAGACTGGCTGCGTTTAAGGACATTTTCAAGGCTGGTGTGAGTGTGCACTGCTCTGTAGGAAGGCAGCCAGCTTCCTCCCCATGGCAGCTGCTCTGGTATGTGATTTCAGACATCTAATATGTAAAACACATGCTGACTTATACACTCCACACATGTGGTACATATATTTTTGCTCCACGTGGCAATGAAGTTAACAGAGGAAGCGAGAGCGATTTAGGGACCTCATCCAGCTCTCCTTGGAAGTCAGAATTAAAAAAAAAAAAAAAATAATAATCCATCCCATAGATTTTACTGGGATTAACTTGGGGGTCTGTAAGGGGGTGGCAGGAACATGCTTCACAAACAAGGCAATCTGTTATTGCCAAAAAATCCACACCCCTGCAATCCATCCCAAACATTTTATCTGTGACACGCCTTCAGACCTTCAAGGAAATCACGTTCACCTCTATCCCAGCAGTGTGGGTGTCACCTCTGGCTTCCAGGCCTGTTTTTAATGGGAAGGCAGTTTCACCTATTTGTCTGCAGAAGAAACTCCCAGAGGATGTTTCACAGGCACTGAGTCTCTGCTTCTCTGACAAAATCCTGAATCTTTGGGGAGTGCAGGCTGCCTCAACAAAACCAGTGTGAGCTGAAACCCTGACAGCTGATAGAAAGACATTTAGAAGTTGAAATTAAGCAGGGAACCTCTGCCTTGAGAGGCCTTAGTGCATTCTAGTAGGTGAGAATGGCCACATGACGCTACCAATGAAACGGAGAAGCACGGAGGTGCCACAACACTGTTCCCAGTGGGATGGAAACCATTGAGGAAGGTGAAGGAAGCTACAAGGACAAAGAAGCTGCTGTCGACCTTTAAACCTCTTCTTACCTGTCTTCTGTTAACCTCATTAGAATTGTCGCTCTGGTTGAAAAAACAATGAAGGACATCCTCAGCTGAGGGCTGGAGGAGAGAAAAAAGTGAATTAATTTGGTGGTCCAGAGCAGAGCTCTGTGTCTAACACAATCACACAGGACACTCTGCCATCCCAGTTACAACTCAACAGGATGAAAATGTATTTTGCTCTGGGCCTTCTTAATCCAGGGAAACCTTGGGGAATCCCTGTAAAAGATGCAGGGATCACTTCTGTCACAACCTAGGATTGCTAAAGCAAGAAAGGCTTAAATGCATCCTGGTGTCACCACAGAGACTTGTCAGAGACAGGGCTCTTTATGTTTGTCACAACACATTCCATCCCCTGTCCAGAGGGATTCCTCATCCAGGCTCAGGTCATTCAGGGCCTGAAAGCCACAGCCACAGGCTCTCCCTGCAGCCCCAAACTGCTGTACCTCAGGCAGCAGCTCAGGGACAGGAGGATTCCTCCCCCACGGATCTGATCCCTGGAAGGCAGGCAGGAATAAATGGAATTATTTTATCTCCCCCCATTTCCCACAGAATACGAACGTGGGGAAGAGCAGTCAATGGAAGATCTGAGGAAAGCATCAAGAGCCCTTTCCCCACCACATCCCCCCATGGGAAGCAGCACGTGCTGGGACTGGGAGCCCCTGGCACCCCCAGATCCCACCCAGGGACCTGCAGCCCTCCTTACCTTATGAACTTGCGGGCCAAGTGCTCCACAAAATGATAGATCTCATTCCAGTGATGCAGGACACTTCCTGATCTAGGGACACAATGATTACAGGACACATCAGTGGAAGTTTTCCCAGCCATTTGTTCAGTCACACACTGCTCAGTGAGGCATTTGCTTCTGTTTTGTTCAACACTCACTGCCCATGCTCTTCCTTTAAAGAGAGATCAAACTGTAATTGACATTTCCTATTTAACTTTCAAAAGCAAGAATAATTCCCACTCCATGCAAGTGTTTGAGGCTGCCCTTGGCAGTAGCTCATGCAGTTAGGCTGGACTTTTAACACAGCCTTAACCAAATAAACCCTATGTGAGTGAGGAGCTGTTTCTCTGCACAATGTTTTAGATTAATTCCACCCATTCACTTCCAAACCATTACACAGAGCTTTTAGCTCAAGCCTATTCTGAGAATTACATGCAGTTGGAGGAACAGATTATTAAACTTCTCCAGTGTTTCCACTCTGCCAGACACTATGAAAAGTAAAACACCTTAGTCCACATCTCAGCTGCTCTGGTTAATTCTTTCACACCTCAGTTAAACACAAAACAAACTAATTTTGCTCCTCAGGAGAATAAACCATAGGCTCTAATAGGGTTGGATTATTCTTCTTTATGTTTTAGGAATGAGGAAAAAATTAGGTTAATCAGAATCTTTCAGCACAAAATGCCCCTTCTGGCATAAACACTTCTATGAACACTGGAATATTAATATTGGAAAAAAATTCTTTTCTTGAGTTGGAAAATAAATGTGTCATCACTTATTTAATTCATTGAGTACAATTAGAAATATTTATAGTCCAGCTTCAACAGAAACTTCATTGATCTTCAGCCTGAGGAAGAAAAGACGAACATTTGAGATGGTTTTTCAGTTCAGAGGAAGAAAAGGCAAATGAGCTCAGCTCTGGGAATGGCATTGGGAGCCAGAGCAGGTTCCCAGCAGGGTGCAGCCACCCCAGCCTGGCTGCTCAGGGCATTGCTTCTCTTCCAGAAGCACAAGGAGCAGCAAAGCTCGTCCTGGGGGTCACATTTCCTGCCGCTTTCCCCACACCTGCTTTTCATTCTCAGCCATTCAGGAAGAGCCTTGGCCTCTCCCTCCTGCTCCACAATCCCTGGAGCTGCTCTCTCTGTGTGACCCTGATCTGTCCATGCACTGAGGACCTTTGCTCAGGCACAAAAACATTCGGGCCCTGTGCAAAAAGAGTGACCCTGTCAGATCTTGCTGCACAAAGGACTCGCCCCCAAAAGCATCAGTTTAGGATGAGTTTAAGGATGGCCTTACAGACACCCTGCTTGGGGCACAACTGCAGGACAGATGGCAGAGCAGGTGGGATCATCAGCAAATGCTCATAGTGCTGAATTATTTCTTTCTTTCCTCAGACCAGGACATGACACATCAGCTTCTTCTCCACACAAACGTGTATCAAAGAGGACCAAAGGAACACCAACAGCAAAGCTCTTGATAAACCAAATAACCACAGCCAGTGGGAAAATTGGTGTTGTAAGAGATGAAGGGTGACCTACATCAGGACTTGCTCTCAGACAGGAAACTTAAATCCTGCTGCATCCAAAACCTAAATTGATAGAACAGAGACACACAGAGCTCAGCCCCAGGTGCAAATTCCCCTCGGATGTATGGGATAACTCTGAGACCTTGAATTCCACAGGCACTTCAGTCCCAACAGTGCCAAATAACCCAAATAATTTCCTAGAACTGGCCTGGAAAAGAAGTGTTTATTGTCTTTGTATGGTGAGGCATGAAAGAAACACTTGACTTTATAGCAAGGGTCACAGTCTCCAGAAGACATGGAGAGCCAAGGCTTTGTTAATCAGAAACCAATTAGCCCTTGCTTCAGCGAAACAAATGTCACTTTAGACCATATGTTCACCTCCCAAAAAACACCTCAGTGAAGATTCCCACATTTCCTGACCCATTTGGTAGCAGACACCAAATGATGGAGCTGGGACCAGCAGCCCCTGCCCAACCTCCTCCCAGCCATCAGGTAAAACATCCTTTAAGGAAAGTTCTTACCACTACTACAACATTAAACCAAACCCACTCTATCCACAAAGGGAGGATGGTTTCTGCTCGGTTTCAGGAGTGAGATCTTTGGAATAGTCTGCAGCCCAGTTTTTCCCCAACTCTGCCAGAGGGAGCTGTAACAGGGGCCCAAAATGAAGGTTCCCACTTTGGCTGACCACACATTGTCCTTCCCACACAGCAATTCCCACCTGAGGGAGACAGCTCAGTCTGCCTGGAGTTCACTTCTCCCTCTGCTGTCAAGGGCCAGAAATGCCCAGGTCTGCACTTGGGAAAAAGCACTCCTCAAACATAAAATGCATTTTCTGAAACACACTTCAGACTTCTTATGTTCTTCACTTGGCCTAAAACAGACGAACCCAATACAACCAACTTTTGCAGCCAGTACAAAGTTCACAAAACCAGAATTAGCTCACAGTGCCCACCTCCCTGAGCTGTGTCATTCAGCAGCCACACTGTAAAAGACACTTCCTTTGTACAGTGAGGCAGGCCAAGAACTCTGAGTAGGACAAGTCCAACTGTAAGATAAGAAAAGCCAATTTTCAAATAGTTCTCTTTTCATACTCCCAAAAGAAACAAGATGATCAGCAAGCCAAGGCTTTGCAGCTGAATGGTCGATGCTATAAAATTGCAATTTAAGAAAAAGCTCATCCATGAGGATGCCAAAATCTCTTCTGGAGAAGGGCCCAATAAATGGAAATTAAAACTAAGTAAACCATTCTCTTTAACAAGAGAGTGATCCATTCCGTGGTCAGCTCCACTGGCATTTTGTACCTCTAAAGGGAATGCAAGTGTTGAGAGAGACACTGCAGGGGCTCCATGGCTCCAGCCATGTTCTGGCCAAGCCCTGCCCTTCAGCAGGTGCCTTCCTCCTCCTCACTGGGACAAGGTGCTCCAGAACCCAAAGCTGCAGCAGCTCAAACCTCCCTAGACTTGGTCTTTCTTGTACTTTTTAGACTCCACTTTTCCATTTCTGCTGTTGCACCTTCTCAGAATGCCTGTGGGTTTATTCACTTTGCAGACTGGAAGAGTCACAGAATTAAGTCCACACTCTTACACCAAGACCTCACGTGAGTTATGTGCCCTGCAGCTGACAGGAGGACATAAAGACACTTGGTTCAGAGGCTGCCGTTGATTCAAAAATCTCCTTAAGCTTTCCTGGGTTTGGGCCAACTCCCAGAAGTCTCATGGCTCTCAGAGATGGCATTTACCTAAGTTGTTCAGGATCTCTTTATTGAGCTCTTCAAAAATAACACAAATGAGCACAAAAGCATCCTTTGTCTTTCCCAACACTTGAGGAGCAATTCTGCAAGCCCTCCATAGCACAAAGGCATTTGAGAGGTGGTGATGCAATTCTTGGAGGAACTGCTGTTATCTTGTGCCACACTTCACACCAGACAGCTCATGGGGACACTGCAGGTCACAGGGTCCACAGAGGCTCAGGTCAGAGCAGGACAAGCCTCTAAGCCCAGTCTCAGCCCAAGAACATTCTTCTCCTCCTGGCTGGCAGGGGGTATGCAAAAAAACAACTAGTAAACAAGTAGCCATGGACTTAACTTACATCAGTCAGCAGATAAAGTGCAGAATGCTGAAGGCACACACTCAGTCCTGGCTGGGAGCTCCTGCCCATTCCTTTTACCAAGGAATGGTTATCTAAGATGCATCACTGGGTAAAAAACACATCCACAGGTCCTGACTGGCAAGGATTTCACACATGAGCTCAGCTCACTGCAACTGCCTGCCCTTGGCAGAAATGGAAGTTAATTACGTTCCTTCAGGCAGCAAGCAAAAAAAGACACAAAAATGCTCAAATTCCTCCACCCTGCCTTGCTGGCATCCCTCAGCCCTCACACTAACACAGAGAAAAACCATCTCTCCACATCCTTGCAAGGTCCTGCCATCCCAACAAAATGTACACCTTGCTCTGCATGCAGGCCTGTGATCTGGAAAAAACCCAAGGAATCAGTCCCTGGGTCAATGAGGAGCAGAGATGGTTTTGAATCTCTTTCTGCAGACCCTCAGTGTCACCATTCCCTACCTCAGGCTGTGCTTGTTCCTCTGAGAGCAGCTGGAAAAATCTGCAGCTCTGAGTGCTGTGGTGAGCTCTGCTCCAGGGCTCACTTTCCCAGTGCACAGAGCAGATCCTGAGGCTCAGGCTCCTGCTTGGGCTCTGCCTGCTCCCATCCCATCATGGCTCTGTGCCTTCCATGCTCTGAGTGCAAATCTGGACTTCAATCCTGCTTAAATCACAGTAACTGGAGCTACTCAAGCTCCACTCAAAGAAAGAAACACCAGCCTTTGCAGAGCAGGAGCTTCACTTCAATGCAACTGGTTACAAACAAATCCTTTGTCTGGCTGGGTAAGGAAGGGATCCAGAGCTTGGATTCGTTGTTTCATTCTGCCAAGGAACTCCCAGAACCATTCCTTTCACACATTTACAGTTTCCTGTGTGCTTTCTGCACGTAGGCAGACATCCCCCATTATCTGCACACCACAGGAATAATCCCTGTGACACACAGAGGCTACAGCAAAAGGCTGCTGAGAAGAATCAGGGGTTATTCCTTCCTCCTCCCCACCTGCAAATAAATTAGTTTGGGAGCTGCCCCCAGATGTTCCAGCTGTGCTGGGAGAGGGGATATTTGCTCACTGCAGGGCTGCGCACCGTGTCAGTTTGGGATGGTCACAATAATTAATCACATGGAGAATATTTTTAGAATAACTGGACAATTTTTCAGCAAAGACAAACATTTGGGATTTTTAGCAACATCTCACTACTTCGTTCTTAGTGAAGAACTTCATTCTTAATGAAGGCCCTGTATCTTAATTTGCACCAGGCTGTTAATTCCTTGGCACCAACTCCTGTGTGCGGAGCCTGAACCCAGGAATCCTCTCAGCACCACAGGAACACAAAAGGAGAGGCCACCTTGGACCAGCTTTCCCAAAGTAAGCCAGGCCTACCTTCCACAGCACTGGGCTTATCTTGGTGTGACCTTCACCCTGAGGTGCTCAGCACCTGCAGAGAACCCAATCAGCAAAGAGCACACAAGGGAACCCTAAACAGCAAACAGCTCTAAAGAGCAAGTAGCAACTCCAAACAGCAATTGCTACTCTAAATAACAGAAAGCTGCCCCAAAGATCATACAGCTTGAGACTAAATTGAGAAAATAGACACAGCTTGAGATTCTGCGATCAAAGGACAAGAGGTGTGGTCTGTGGAAGGTTCCTCACCCATGGCATGGGGTGGACCCAGGCGATCTTTAAAGACCTCCCTACCCAAACCATTCTGTGATTCCATGAAAGTGTTAAAGGATATGTGATAACCAGCTCCACCACAGTAAATCTCTCATCAGAGGTTAAACAACCAGGTCCCTTGGCATATTGTACTCAGCAACAGCTGAAAAGCCACAATGCTCCTCCAAAATTCCACTGGAGACTAAGGAAGTTTTTACATCAGATCCTGTTCATTTCTGCACCAGAAAAAAAAAAAAAACATCCCAGAAATAGGAATTCTGCAGCTGTCAAAGCAGGATTTTTGTTGGATACCTTGATACATACACTGGGGCTAGCCTGTCTGCTTTAAAGCTTGTGTCGAGGCTTGTGTTTCCACCCAAATCCATAATCCCGTGAGCGAAGCTCAGAAGTCATGGATTTTAGTGAGGGAACAGCACAGAACTTGAATTAAGGGCCTGCTGAAGTTACACAGGCTCAGAGGTGTAACACAGCACATCCATGACATTTGAGAAAACCTTCAAGCCTGCTTCAGCTTCCAGGGAAATGCAGCTCTCTGCAGTACAAATCATGCTCTGGGTTTGTTTGGGGTTTTTCCATTTGGAGCAATAGAGTTATTCCACCTAATAACTGAAGACCAGCAAAATGAATAAGCCAGGTAGATCTTTCCACTGAGTAAAATAAATAAATCTTTCCCCAGGAGCACCAGGACAACTGGCACACACTGTAGCAGCCAGCATCTCAGTCTTAGATTTTACCCAGTATTTTGTAATAAAGGGTTATGTAATTCCAAGTCATTTATTCTAATGGAATGTGGGAGCTACTGCAAAACACTCTAGAGGATCAGTCAGAAACTTCATCTGTGAGCACTTCTGGCAACTTGCAAATACTTTCCTGTCTCTGAAATTTATGGTCATTAATGTCAGTGCCATGGCTCTGGCAGGCATCACCTTCAGTATTTCCAAGCCTTTGGTTCAAAATAACTACTCTTGATCAAGGAAATCAGGACAATCATTTCAGCCAGTATTTTTTAAGTTTTTTTTTTTAAACTGTTGCATTGCTCTAGTATGAAGCTTTCCAAAGCTCAGCACAAAATGATTACACATTGCTCCATCCACATCTGAAAAAAGCAGCACTCTTACAGTGCCCAGGAGATGACACTGCCACAATTAGTGATGAAAAAGTGAGCTAGGGAGTTATCTTCAGCACAAACAGCTAAACAGTCAAAATATGCTTTTCATTAACAGAAGAAACAAAGAAAGTGTGACTCAGCTAGGGAAAATAAAGCTCTTTAAATGAGGCACTCCAGCTGTTCTCCATCCCAGCAGCTGAATTCAGCCCCTTCCGAAGGGAGTAGCCCCTCTCTGGGCTGGTTTTTACCTGGAATTGCTGCTTTGGGCACAGCTGAGGGGGCAGTGGGGCAGGGAGCACGAGCAGAGCTGCGGGCAGCGCTCCCTGCATGTTCTCAGCCATGGAATTGGTGCCTGCAGGAATAATTCTGCTCTCGTGAGAGCCTCAACCTCCCCAGCTCACGGGGAAACCAGAGGGGACCAGGGTGCTGCTCTGCTCCCAGCCACTGCTCTAAGGAATTCGAGTGCACACTCGAGTTTGAGTACACACAAAGCTCCCCTATTGGGAAACCTTACAACGATGTGATTACAGAGCACAGCGGGATTTATGCCCTGGACCTACCAAAGAAGTTACCACAACAATAACAAAGCAAGCAGTCAGGAGTTGCAGAGATCCCTTGGGGATGTAGTGACTTTTACAAAACCCAAATCCAAAGAAAACCTCCTGGGTATCAGCGTGTGCCATTCCAGTTCATGCCTAGCAAAGGAACTCTGCGAAAAAGAACAAAGTAGGACTGACTTACTTGTCCAGAATGAAATACAAATCAAATCCTCCGTAGCAGGCAGGACCACCATTCTCTCTCTTTCCACCGTGTCCATCACAGGTGAGTGTAAAAATTGCTAGGAAGACACATTTGAAGCCAAATCTCAAGATGCTTTGATTTGCAATGGCCATTATATCCAGAGAGGAGGAGAAAAAGAAATCTCTTCTTCCAAGGCTCCTTTATTTCACAGGTTTCTCCACAAAAGCCATTCAATGACCTTAAAAAGGTATAGATGTATATTGTATTCCTTAAAACTCCACTTGCAACAGTTGTCCACAGGAATTGCAAGATTTTCCCCTTGTTTCTCTTGCACTTCTGTTTCTTGGTTTCAGATTTCAAGATGCACAATACTGTATTTCACTTTTTTTTTTAAAGGGACTTGACCCTCAGTCTCCCTCTCAGCTCTCGGAAAGCAGCACCATTGTTTGGCAAGAGCAGGAGCAGCCTCCTCACAAATCTTGCTTTGTCACGGACTTCAGAAAATACAGAGAGGGTTTGTGGCTTCCCCCCCTTAATTATTATTGTTAGTATTAAAGATGGCAAGCTCTTAGCAAAAGAAGCTCAGAGAATGCCATCTCGTGGCCGGAACTCGAGCGGAGTCTGGTTCGCAGCTGATCTGTGCATGGAGCACATGAACAGCAGCCCCAGGTCCGGGACAGAGGCTGAGTGCTTTCAGCAGGACCCAGCTCTGGGCATGGAATCACAGCCTAGGATGGACCTAAAGCCCATCCCACCCCTGCCCTGGAACTTCCAGGGATGCAGGGGCAGCCACAGCTTCTCTGGGAATTCCATCCCAGCCCCTTACCACCTTCACAGGGAAGAATTCCTTCCCAATATCCCATCTAACCCTGCCCTCCTTCATCTTAAGGCTGTTCCCCCTTGTCCTGTCACTACATCTTTGTTTCCCACATGGACAGAAGAAATGTGCAGAGACACCTTTGCTTCCCACACATGCAACATCTGAGTTTAAAGACCTTTGAAAACCTGGGGCAGCTTCACAGCAGTGAAAAGCCATGCTAGGCTTCCTGCCTTGCATTTTCCCACTTCTGAGGAGTACTCAGCAGTGCCTGTGCTTATGAAAGTCTGCCCCAACTCACCAAACTCAGTTCAACCTCTAAAGCCTAAATTCTCCCTCTTTCAAAGAAACTTAGTGGGAAATGTAAATTCACCTACACTCACCTCTCTTAGCTCTTTACACAAACAGCACCACAGGCTCTAAAAGCAGAGCAGGACAGCTCAAAAGGAACACCACTCCCCAGTGAGGGAGCCCCTGTACCAGTAAAAGCTAAACTGGAGATACCAGGAGCTCCCAGATTTCCCTCCCAGACCGTCAGGCCACACCAGCAAACCCAAACTCCTAAGTGCCAACACCTGGAGACTGGAGCAGCCTCAGCGGGAGTTTCAGGGAGTGCAATGCACCTGAGTCAGGCTTTCCAGCTGCCCTGCACTGCCTAAAGCATTCAAATTTGTCTTTAAAACATTCTTAACAAAAGCTGGAAGAGATCAGATTCTTTGTGTAGCTGTGGAGTCAGACTGACACAAGGCCCAGGAAAGCCTGGGGAAAAGCCAAGGAACAAAGGATCAGATGAAGCTGTGAGTGCTCTGAGACAGAGGGAGCTGCTGACAAAGTGGAACACGCTTTATCCTGAAATTCTGAATTTCTTGAGGACTAATCCTCTTCATATGCCTGCCTTAAGAGTGTGTGTTTTTGTTTATGATCTGGTAAGAGCAGGATCAACACTCAAGCTCATATGGGACACAGGAGGGGTGTTGGAATTTGTCTGCCCTCCCCCTCTATTAGTGGCTAGCTTCTTTTTTCCTCTGCCTTCAGTCAGAGTCATGATTGAAGCACGAGAGACAGGATTTTCATGTTTGGACTCAGTAGTTTATTAATTCCTACCTATAGTACAGTGAGTGCTACAGCACTTCTAGCTAACTAGCTAAAAATGACAAAATGGAGCTGGATCTTGCTCATTACAAGGTCTTTTGAGGCCTAACTATTAAATTAAAAGCTAACATCTATATTATTTATACTTTTGACCCAATGACCAAACACCTGTGGCCTGCACTGTGGGATTTTCTATCCAACCAAAAACTACTACCTAAAACTAAGAAGAATGTCTTAGGTTGCAATACAGGATGTGACCAAAAGTATGTATTCTATCACCATCTATTGAAAACAGGTGGGGCAGTGATCCTTATCTCTGTGGGAGATATTCTCTGCTAATGGGCCATCTGATAAAACCAGGTGGAGCAGTGTTCTTTATCTTTTCCACAACCCATCCTTCCTCCAGGAAGATATCATCTGTTAATGGGCCATGGAGTCCCAGTGCATGGCTGATAAGATTACATCACCCCATTGGGAGATGCTCCAGCCAGGGGGAGGAGCCAAGCCTTTCCTAACTAGATAAAAACTGAGATTTGGAACACCAGATCAGCCTTTTTCCACTGGTTTCCAGAGAAAAACTGGACTTTTCCACATCATCACTGGACCTTTGAAGGAAAACTGCACCTTCTACAGGAGCACTGCTCCAACAGAACCATATCTGTCACTGCAGGAGGATGCAGCCACCGTTTAGTGGGACTGCTACCAACACCCTGACTGATGGGGTGTCAGGTTGGATTCTGACTCTGTCAGTGTTTTGAGTTTTTTCTTTGTAATACTGTATTTCTATTTTAATTTTCCTAGTAAAGAACTGTTATTCCTATTCCTATATCTTTGCCTGAGAGCTCCCTTAATTTCAAAATTATAATAATTTGGAGGGAGGGGGTTTGCATTCTATATTTTAAAAAGAGGCTCCTGCCTTTCTTGGCAGACACCTGTCTTTCAAACCAAGACAAAGAGGAAGGAACAAGAAGGAAGAAGATCCAACTCCCAAGAATCTCCATCTTGTCCCATACCTATTACTATATTCTAAAACCCCAAATTCCAAGCACTTCACCATGTGATATTACACACTTCTATTCATACTACTCATCAGTGATCCCAACTATATCACTCAAATTTGTAAGCCTTCTCCAAGGCCTCAAGTCAGAAGCAGTGGTCTTTTGGGGGTCAGTGCCAGAAAGCACAGAAAGTTCAAAACTCCCAGGCTTCTGGGTTCCAACACTAAAAATGCCAGAAACAAAAACATTATGAAAGTTGTAGGTTGTGTGTGAGAGCCCTACCAGTGCTTGGGAAGGCTGACTGTGTTCTAGTCTTTGTGTGAGAGACAATAAGGAGCTGTTTTAACTGCACACAGATGTGCAAAGGGTGATTAAGCTTCAGCTGGTACCCTTGGGTTTGGGAGCACTTTTGGGTGACTCTGAGGGTGGTTCCCTTTGGCTCCCAGCTGTCTGACTTGGATGATGGGTAATGGCTTTTGTCAAGATCTAAAAATCACATTCCCTGTTTTTCAGGGCACTTCAGGAAGCTGTTACAGCACCGTATGGAAGCTCCCTACGCTCCCCAGTTTTATTCTCACAATTAATTTGTCACTGCACAGGAATTCCTGCCCGATGCAGACACATCCTTAGAGTCCCTTGCTGAGCCTCCAGTGCTGTAATTCAGCACAGCTGTACTGGCACCACTGCATTCTCCTGGTGCTGTGGGATAGCAGGCTTCTCTGCATGGGAGTCGGAGCCTTTTCCATCTCAGCTGTGCAACTTGAGGCTGACACTCAGTGGCCAAGAGTGTTTTTTTTCTTTCCTGGACTGCTAGTTTTTCAAAGCATCAAGAGTTCTCTGGGATGGAAACATCTCCACTGACTGCCATAGGCTGATCCAGACCTCCCCCGAAGGTGATGAGGCTCCTCAACACCCCCAGGGCATTGATGCTATCATGGTGTCAGGCAGCACAGCAGAGGCTGAGTGGCACAGCTCAGGGCATCCTGCCATTTTTGTTAGAGAAGAGGAAATACTCTATCTTGATTGTAAAGATTTGGGCAACAAGAATCACAGTCTTGCTTTATGTTAGGAACAGAACAACTCTGTAAATCCCACAAAGGAGACTCCCCTTCCCCTAAAAAAGGCAAATTCATTGCTTTGCACTTCTTTTCTTCTGTCTTTCGTGCCCCCTGAATCAAGATTCTTAATGTGAGCCATCTTTTGCCAACAGGGAAGGAAGGTCCTAACTGTGAAGACCTTGTTTGCACCATACACACCCTGGGGCTTGCCCAGCTCTCTGGCTGTGCTGAGGTGAAAAGAGCAATGAAAGGGCTCAAATGGGGCCCATGATATTTTCGTGGAGGTGTTCTTAGATGAAAAAGGGTAGAGTAACAACAAACAGGCTGGAGTTAGTCCATGATAAAGGAATTTAATTGATAGCTCTGCTCACCAATTGATCTGTTTCAGTACTCAATCCTCACGAAGGATTGAAGGAAGAGATGCCAGGGAATAACTCCATCAGGGTTGGCTTTGGGCAGCAGCTACAAGGCTGCTGCTGGAGCATCCCCACAAGGTTCAAGAAAGGTATTATTTACACAAAGTTATCCTTATGGCAGTACGTGAGGGCCAAATATTGAAGGACATCAAGTTTGATGCATAATCCCAGACTGAATTGTGGTCCTTCAAAAACAAGAAAAGAATAACAATTACCACAAGACATAGACTAAGATGCTGCTAAATGCTCTGTGCATTCACTGAGAGCCCTTAATACCTGGCACATTGCACTCCCATTTTCAATCTCAATGAGCCCTCCCAGGTGACAGAGTCGATGCTTCAAGCAAAGCAAGCAGTGAGTTGGTGCGTTCCTGCTATGCCAGATTGTAAGCTCCTGAGCTGTAAAGCATCTTTACATGACAGGACTGGAGACAATCAGCTGGCAGGAAGGCTCAGAATACTTTGAGGGTGCTTCAGGATTAACTCCTCTGAGTTAAACTTAATTTCTTTGGATATATTTAAAACAAATGTTTTTTCCTATCAGTACAAGAAACTGTATTGCAAGTGATCAAATTACAATTAAGGCACTCACGGCAGCTCAGCTGATTTATACCCATCTCCATAGCAATGGCTGCCTTGATACAGGAGTGTGGTGGTGTTGCTCAGAGCCAGCCAGGTTCTGAAGAGTTGCTGCACTGGGAATGTTTGAGCTGTACAAGGGACAGATTCTCTTGGAGTCCCCGTAGAGCACCGGCTTTGTGGCTCAGCAAGGAATGCCCACAAAGACGTGCTCTTGAAAACCCCTTGGGATTTCCCGTGCAGAAATCGGGGCTCTATTGCACTGGCTCCTGTAAGTTCTGTTGCCTGGGCATTACAGGTGAGGTTTTTCCAGTTCATGGGCCCAGTCACATGGACCGTCATGTTCCGAAACAATCCTACAAGGTGTAGGTCATTAAAGCCCTGGGGAACTGGATTTTTGCCCATGGGAAAAAAAAACTGCAAGGATCGAAGCCACATGGCTTAGTGTTGTGAAGCGCAAGGGTTTGGTGGCTGCCTGGGTAAAGTTAAGCAGCAAACTCTAACCTGAAGGACAGCCGTTCTTAGAACGACCCCTTTTTCTTGACTGGGCGTTGCCGGGGAGTTCAGCGCGAGCTGAAAACACTCGGGGCCCAAATTTAAGCCTCCCTAAGCTTCCCAGGAAGGAGCTGTAAGGGTTTGGGTCGGGTCATTTACTGCAGCTGTGACACCACCCCGCTCCAGTGCGGATCTGCAAAGATGGTGAGGCCTTTGTGCGACTGCTGAAGCTCCTGGTGTCTGTGTGACTCGCGGTGGAAGAGCAACCATTGTGCATTGGTCATTCCACCAGGGAAACAAATGCCAGGTCACTTAAGAGACAGAATTGCTCTGCTTGCACTCACTGTGAACTTCGTAAGCCACATAAGTTGAGAGTCCTCTGCACATGGAGGAGGTGTCTGGTCCATATGATTCAAGGTCACGAATTCTTCTCTTGACAAGGGTGAATGTGATCTCCTTTGAAGGGGGTCTTGGACGATTCTGGTTCTAAACGTCAAATAACAGCATTCAGCAAGATCAGTGCCCTGATCTGTTTAACTCCAGGCATTTTCATAGCTTTAGCTGTTATAAAGGTTTTAAGAATAATCTAACTGAGCTACATTGGCCAAACATGTAAACCCTCCACTGGAAGCATGTGAACCAGAGTATTCCAATTTTCAAAAGTTTAAAGTTACATTGTTGTAAAATGTCATTGAAATAGATTAAAATATTAATTAATGGTGTGATGAATCTGGTCTTTAAAGTACCTGTTGGTTTTAGAAATAAGCAAAGTCTCACATATCAGTTTACTTTGCATTAAGTACAACTTTCCAAGTAACTTCTCCTTTTCAGTCTTACCCTGATGTCTGCAGCCAGCTGAGGGAGTGCATCGAAGCTGGGCATCTCTGTTCTGTTCATTATGGAAAGGTAGCAAGCTTTCTCTGGCAGCACCTTGGTTGCCATAAAGCTCTATAAAATAAAGTTATTGACCACTTGGAATTTAGTAATTAATATTGAAATTTCATACATATTAAAAAGAGTAACAAACCAGTTTTTATTCAATGTATGAGCCAGTCTCTGAGCCAGCCCCTTCCCTGCACTCACTGTGTCATAGTTCCAGATGGTTTTCCAGGACCCATGGTTGGTCTTTTGCTCAATACTTGCCACGAGCCATTTCCTGTTGATGGTCATAAGTTGGTAGCCTCCACCAAAGGAGATTTTCTTGCTTACTTCAGTCTGTTGATGCTAGAAAACCAAATGAAAGAACACTTAGTCTTTCAAGTGATTATCTCCCCATGGCTTTAGAAAAACAAAAGGTTCAAGGAGATCTCTGAAGCAGGGAACACAGAAAGAGCAGCCATTCATGTGGAAATTGTTCACTTGTACTCACATAATCAGCAAGGGCTGGAGTCAGGACGAGTCCCAGAAGGACTGCAGTCAAAATCTGAAATGAAAATCAGATACAAAAGTGTAACTGCAGCTCTGGCTGACAAATCTGGTCATGAGAATCCTCCTTCCCTTTTCCTAATCTGGTGTTTAAGGGTCCTCCTTGGGTCTTTTTTGCTTTCATCCTGGGATTGCTTCAGTGCCCCAAAAGGGAGGCAGCCTTGCTTTACCCCAAGGTGCTGCAAAGTAGACACATTTCACACTTGCTCTTTCAAGAGCTGAATCTCGAGTTGTTTCTCAGACTTGTGCAGGCACACACAGGTATTTTACAAGAGTGAGGAGAAAGCTTTTCCATTTCTTCTGCTCTGGCATTACAGGGAAGAGCTTGATTCACTGGTGCAGTGCTCCAGTTGTGCAAAAGCATTGGCAATAATGGACATGGATTAGGCTTCCTATTTTCTGAATAATGTACAGCCAAGCCATGAAAAAATCCTTACTTCCTCAGCTCCTCTGGGGAACAGGGGCTGAGTTGCTCATTCTGGAGCAGCAAAATGTCCCCAGAGAAAGCCTTAGTGCTCTAGAGAGCACTTCTGAGGGATAAAGGAATGGGTTTGAATCAAAGTTTCAGTGTAGAAGGAAGAAAAGCATGCATACTCACAGGGAGATTCATCCTGACTGCAGCGCTGATGCTGCTGAAGGCAGAATAAATTATGTGAGCCTCCCACCTTCTATTTGTTTTCAGAATTAGGTGTGGAAGGGCTGAATGTTGCAATAAAATTATTTTGTCATTTGTTTCCCTGTCACTTGTCCCTGAAAATTATTTCCTGCTGTAACTACCTGATAAACATGGGGATTGTGCTTTTGGAAATGTTGACCCGCTGGAGTCTGATAATTATGAGGTATGAATCTGCTGGTAGGCAAAAAAAAAAAAAAAAAGGTTTTATTGCCTCCTCCAGCAATGGCCTGTGTATGATGTGTTCTCCTGCTCAAGCATAACCCCAGTACCATAGTGGTGTGAACTTTCCTTGTGGTGCTCCTTGGAGCTTTTCTTGATGTTCCAATTTTTGGAAGAGATTAAAGGAGGTTTAGCTTTGTGGATTCCCAGCAGTGTTTCACTCAATAAAGCATTAGCTCCAGCAGCCTTGTTTTGGGGAATTATTGCTCTTGGAGGTCAGATTAAAGGGGAGATGATTTCTGGCCTCAGAGAGGAGGCTGGGAAGCTATCAGTGCTGTTGTGTCAGACTTCACATTCAGGCTTTACCCCGAGCTGGTTTTCATTACCGTACCCCAGGAACTCTTAGAGGAAATGTGGGAGTGATACTGATTATATCAGGAATATTGGTTACCTGACCCAGGCAGGGAACAAGGGATAATCACTCATCCCCTGACAGCCTTGGAACATTACCTACCTGTATCATAGCCTGAGTGGAATGGGACCATTGTTACCAACTTGGGACAGGCCAGGGCAGAAATCTCCTGGGGACTAAGGACAATCATCTCCTGACTTCATAAACAGCAGAGCTAAGGGAGCCCTTTGAGCTGCCCTGGACTGCAGTGGGCTCCACAAGCATCTCCCGTGGAGTGGGATGTCTTCTGGAGCTTGCAAAGCCTCAGGTTTGCAATAATCAAAAGACTCTGTCTGAAGACTGGGCTGGTATCCCCCACTTCTCGAGAGACAACCCTCACCCACTGAGAAATGCAAAGGCATTTGACCTGTGTCAGTGAACTCGAGGGGAATTTTTAATAGGTACTTTTGCACACATAGATATAGATGTAGATATGGATAGCTCTGGGCCTTTGTGTGTGTGCATGAGGAGTGATTAGGCTATAAATGTTGCTATCTTGAATCTATATTTCAGTGTTTGTTGTAATTGTAGTAACACTATTGAATCACCTTGTAAATGAGTCAGTGATTATACTCTTAAACCCCTTGCACCCTCACCCTTTACACCCTGGGACTCTGTGTGTGCCATTCTAAAGTGATTTTAATTTGATTTTCCTTTGCAGGTTTCATCTATGCAGTAAGCAATAGACTAACCCTTGCCACTGAATTCTGTTAACTTGTACTTTCGCAAACTCATATTGAAACCTGCTCTTGCCAATACCTGTTATGGTGATTCTTTAAGTGACTGCAACCACAACACCCTGTTAGCTAGAGCAGGAGCCAGAAAACTGCCAAGAAAAAAAGCAATCACAATCTGAAAGAAGCATTTGAAATTCACAACATTTGAACGTTGTGACTACTTATCGTGCATCAAGTTATTTTTTGTCTTGACATGATTCTGACTTACAGTTTACTTTGTGTACAGACTCAGCATTTTCTGCAGTGGGATCTAGCTGAAAAGGATTTAAGTATGCAGGAGAATTATTTGGTATGATGATAAATTCATTTTGTTAACTGTTGTGAATAATTTTTATTATGGAGACATTCCCTTGAACATAGCATTGGTCCAAACTTTCTTTTTAAATTATTTTGGTGAGAAGGATCTGAGTGGACATGGGATTTCTCATGTGTCAAACTCTCAGCAAACAGCTGAGCCCTAACTTTATGTGGCTTGCTGAGACTGTTGATTTGCCTCTGAGTTGTGAAGGAGAGAATATTGTCCTGTGGCATGTCACGAGTGTGTGTCACCCCTGGAACAGAGCACTTCTCTCTTTCATGTTTGAGTAGGAATGTGGAGTTCCATCCCGGCCAAAAGGGAGATTTCTCCCCTGCAGTCCCCACCCCTTTGGCATTTTCACTTTTTAAGCCCTGCAGAAATCACTAAGAGTTTACTCAGTGTCATGAAAAGCTCAAAACCATTTAAAAGCTGCCTAGCCTTAAGAGTTTCATGAGAAAGTGATAGGTATACTCTCAGGGAACTTCATTTGGATGGTAGGCCAGGCCAGCTCTGCTGCTAATTGATGTGTACTCTTACTTTTTATACATAATATCCCAAAGTTAAATCTGAAAATGGGTTTACCTTATTGGCAGGTGCCCTGTGTTCACAGAAGCATGACGAGTTTCCTGGGGAAGTGCTCTGATAAGAGGAGGCTTTGATACCTGCCTGATTGAATTCACTGCATGCAGGGAAGGGAGAGAAAACTGGTCATGGTAAGCTCAATGTGTTTAACAGGCACTTTTAACTGGAAACCAAGGATCATCAGAAGCAAAGCACAGATTCCCAGTAAACTTGTAGTGATTGCTGCTTTGTGCCAACATGGTGAAGGACTCAGCCTGGTTGTGCCTCTAACCAAAAGCACCATTCAAACCAAGGGGGTGGTAATCTTGCTGTGTTAAAAATGTTAAGTGAGTCCCCAGAGATGGGGAGGTTGGTTCTAAATCATAGGAATTGCTGAGTTCTTTTGCTGACCTTCCTTTCCAAGCTCATTCAGGATCTGCTTTCTGCTTGTCAGACGTGGCCCTGAATCTTCTCAGAGCCTCTTCAGGAGAATAGCACCTGATTGTGGACTAAGGGCTGATTTGAGTATGCCAGAAACTGAGGGATGTTGCATGGCTGGTGTTGATACTAACGGCAGATTTGTATACCTGGATAACCTGGGCCATCCTGCCTTTTTTGGTAAAGAAGAGGAAATACTCAACCTTGATTTTGAAGTTTTGAGCAACAGGAATCCTACAGAGATTCCACTGAGATTTCCCTCCCACAGAGACAGAAGAACTCTGCAAATCCCACAGAGGAGACTCCCCTTCCCCTAAAGAAGGCAAATACACTGCTTTGCCTTTCTTTCTTTCTTTCTGCTTTTTGTAACCCGTGAATCAAGATTCTTAATGTGAGGCATCTTTCCCCAAACAGGGAAGGAAGGTCCTAACTGTGAAGACCTTGTTTGCACCATACACACCCTGGGGCTTGCCCTGCTCTCTGGCTCTGCCCTGTGCTGAGAGCTGTCAATGAAAAGAACATTTGAAGGGCTCAAATGGGGCAGAAGAGAGGAATAAAATATTTTTGTGAAGGGGTTCTTAGATGAAAAAGGGTAGAGTAACGACAAACAAGCTGGATTTAATCCATAATGAAGGAATTTATTTGAAAGATGTGGTCACCAGCTGTTCTGTGTCAGCATCTAAATCCCCAAGAACATCTCTAAAAGGAGATGTAGGGAAGAATGGCATCACGGTTTGTCTTGGGCAGCAGCTCAGACCCTCTGTACTTGACTGAAGAAAGATAAGGTCTTCAGGCCTCGATACTGCCACCACAATAATTCAGGTCCACAAGTTTGAAGACATCAAGTGAGATACATGATCCCTGATTCTGCTGGGGTCCTATACAAACAACATCAAAAACAAGAAAAAAAAAAGGAATAAAAAGCAGAGGCACTGGCTTAGATGTAGTTAAGTGCTCTGAGCATTCAATGACAGCCCTTAATACCTGGCACGTATCATTTGCGTTTTCAATCACATTGAGCCCTTTCAGCTGCCAAAGCAAGCTTTAAGCAAGCAAGCAGTGAGTACGTGGAACTACTGCTAAGCCAGAATGCAACAGCTGGAGCCTGAGCCATAGAGTGTTTTCCAAAAGAGTGTTGGAAACAGTAAGCTTGCAGAAAGGCTCAGAAGATTTTGATGGTGCTTCAGGATTAACTCATCAGAGTAAAAGAATTATTTGAATGTGCTTGAAAAGGATATTGTTTTTGACCTCAATACAAGAACTTCTATGATTAATAAACTGACAGCAACTCAGCAGAATTTTCTCACACATCTCCATAACAAGGGCTGCTCTACTACAATGATGCATGTTTGTTGCTTACTTCTTGTCAATCTCAAGGTGGAAGAGCAGCCATTGTGCCTTAGTCATTCCCCAAGGGAAACAAATGCCAGGTCACTTAAGA